>RCWM02001141.1:0-90455 GCA_003667255.2 Euschistus heros
AAACATAAATATACGTTGAGAATAAAATTTCGGCAGTTTTTTTTTCTTGTAAACGGACTTTTGGTGTCTTATTTTACTGGAATAATTTAGTATAAGATGAGTAGGAGCTCATAACTATTTATACTCTCCTAATATCAAACTATCAAACTAAAGCCTAACGTCTTCGCGTTTCCTAAAGACGTATCGATTTGGATTACTAGGTCACGGGTAAAACATGTTCTATGTTAAAAAAAAAAAAAAAAAAAAATTAAAAAGTATCAAGTTTTTTATTCAAATTCTGTATGTTTAAGGAAAACAGTAAAATTGATTTATCCGTCACTGTTTTTAACAGTTCCACTATATACTTTCTTTAATGTAATGTTTTTCTTGAGAAACATTGTCATACATAAAGTTTTCCTTCTATTCTAGATATATCCTAATTTGGAAAAAAAATGGAAGCTTTTCCATTTTCTTTAGTAGCCATTTAAGTGCAGCCATTTAATGGAGCATGCGATCCTTGATTGTTCCGCAGGATTCTTAATTTTAAGCCTTTCCTTAGACAGCTCTAATGGATGCACTGCGGTTACATTCTCCTGACCTTTATGATTCTAAAATCGAAGGTTATCATGAACTTGGCCGTGGCAATGAGTAATAGAACTAAAAAGTACACATTCATCCATTATCAGCAAAATATATATATATTATAGATATATCGAATAATATATATATATATATCTATATATATCAAAATTATATTTTGTCGACCCTTAGAAAATTATATAATTAAACTTTTTACAATATCGGGTTTTTGGTCCTTTATAACAATATTTTGTTTCATACAATATTATATCCATATATATATTTTCTCTCTTCCTTCTCCTCTCTCCTCCCCTCTTTTTGACGTTTCGACCCCTTATTTAATGGGGTCCTCCTCAGAACTGAAAAACATCAACCCTTCGTAAACATCTTTCCCGACATTGGCACACCATCCATGTCATTAATAATACAAAATTTACAAATACACACCAAAAACTGGGTACCCCGACTGCCCTCTAAACTCCAGGCCAGTAAGCCCCACCGACTCCTGCGCAAGTGCTTGCCAGCTCAGACACCAGGGTACTGAGCTGCTCGGCGGAACTATAAAGGACCAAAAACCCGAGATTGTTACAAAACAGTTAATTATATATATATATATGCTATATATATATCTATATATATATATATATATATATATATATATATAAATAAACATATATATCACACCAATGAAAATCTTAAAATAGTTTTCATAATATAAATAATGTAAATAGATAGAGTAGATAAGAATAAAAAAAACCATCATTCGTTCTTATAACAATATTTACACACAGGATGAGGACTTTAAAACTATTGGGTTGTTCACATGAAATGTCCGATTTTATAATATTTGAAATACATAGGGGAGGATTTTGCGAGTCTCTGTTGTTTACTTCCAAAGTTCACATATCATAATCAAGCAGTTACTAATCCTCTACTTTTATTTTATAAACATTAGCTTCCCAATCAATTACACACTGTTTAGTATACCTTCAAATATGAACATGGAAACACGCGATTTTCGTGTAATATTTTTTTATGAGTTTTAAACTAGGTCGTTCGGCAGCTGAGGCTGCTAGAAACATCTGTAAGGCGTTTGGGGAAGGGAGTGTAAATAAACGAACCATTCGCCGTTGGTTTGCTAAGTTTTCGACTGGGGATACCAACTTGGAAAACCAGCCCCGAGGAAGACCTCCAACTGTAATTAGAGAGGTGAGACCATTACCTCTACAACCTACTGCAATGAAATTGGCCAAATGCACGAAAAATTATTGAAAAAAACAACCTGGATTGGTAAATCGGAAGGGCCCTATACTCCTACACGACAACGCTAGACCCCACGTTTCACAAACTTACCATGCATAAATTGAAAGAGCTGGGGTACGAAGTTCTTCCGCTCCCACCATATTCTCCCGACTTGTCTCCAACAGATCATCACCTTTTCAGGAATTTAGACAACTTCTGCAGAGGAAAAATTTTTGCAAATGATGCTGAAATCAAAGTGCGTTTTCGATTTTGTTTTACTTCAAAGCTCAGAGTTTTTCAAATCCGGGATAAAAAAGTTGTTGTCAATTGGGAAAAATGTGTAGGAAAAGAAGGTAAATACTTCGAATAAAATTATATTGTTTTCATATTGTATTTTTACTAAAATCCCTTTACCTTTAAAACGGACATTTCATGTGAAACAACCCAATAGTAAACCCATTCCCTCTCACCTGTTCTCTGGTTCTTGAACCAATGGAGGCAGAAAAAGGGCGCTTTAGCCGTATAACAACATGCAATGGATTATAGGTATGAGTTGAACTAGATAAGCATATAGCAAGTAGATAAAATTAGAAAGGATTTGGTGATTATTAATAATACGACTGGTGTAAGGTTTGTTGGAGACGTAATATATTGTATTAGTATTAGATTTTGGATAAAAGGATGGATAGATTGATGTTCAAATATTTTGCGGTACACTAAAGTTCTAATCTAAAAAATCTACATTAGGCCTCTCGTCATCTTCTTTTCAAACACATCGGAGGATTATCCGGAATTGAGTGTGAAGAAGATGGGAAACTAGTGGATTCGAAGAGTGGGAAGAGTTAGCTATAAAAGGATAGGTATGTTGTTTGGGTCAAATCAGCAACATATGGAACATTAAGATCTTTATGGATTTTATGGAATTTTTTTTCGATGAATCATCTGTTAAGTCCTAATCAAACATAGGTTACTAAATTAGTTTTAAATTATTGGCTCCAAGCTTGACTTCATTATGTCAGAAGTTAGTTAGCAAAAACTAACTTTTATGTCTGTAAGATTATTTCTGTTTGGTTTTTATTTTACTATTTCAATAACATTTTCCACTTATATCCAATTTTCTTAAATAAATCACTTAAATATTTATGATAAGGTTCACATAATGTAAGCTGCTTAAGATACATATCTATGAGATATGTAAATGCATACCAATGATCTGAGAGAGTATGGATATAATGGATCTATCGAATCATAGTTAATATTCTTGCAATCGTACACCGCATTCGCATTGTCACCTGCCTCCCGTTATTTGTCTGTTACCTGAACCACTGGTGTTTAAATAACATTATGCTCTAGGAGAATAGACAAACATTTTTGCGGTTGATATCCCGTTTAACCGTCGCGCTACGGAAAAGGAAATGGTGATGTGCTTTTTCCCTGCTCTACATGAAATAATGGTGGAACTGTGTCAACTCCACACCCGAGAAAAATGTCGCGTCACCGTTTTTGCATGCTAGGCCAGTCAAGCTTGGAGTCAGTAGTCCGAAACTAATTTAGTAACCTACATAATATAAAACTATGAATAATTGAGTAAAATTAACTATACATCTTATATACTTGATGTAAACATGATGGTATAGAAGGATCAATACAATTAGGATTTATAAATTAATTACCACTTCTATTGGGGTTATTTTATTTTAAAACTAGTTTCGAATGCTAAACATTCATCTTCAGTTCTTAAACATACAAAATTTGAAAGCATCAGCAATTTGTTACAATATATTATATGTACTTAAGTTTTTCAAAAATGTAAGACAAGAAATCAAATATATTCATACTCAAACGGACTTCTCAAACATATCAAGAGTGGAAGGTGAAGGGCCAAGTAGGTTTAATATTGGGTTTTTCCCCTGGATTGTCGCTATGACTAATTGCTTTTTCCGTTCCTATTGGAAAAAGTAGTCCAATTTTAAATTTATTTTCAATAGGAAAGGAAAAATCTAATTAATCATAGGAAAAACCAAGGAAAAAAACTCAAAAATTTAATCTACCTGCCTCCTCCCCTTCCACTCTTGGTATAATTCAGAAGTCTGTTTGACATCAGGTGAATACCAATATTTTTTTTTCTTTTATTATATAGAAATTTACAAATGTATCAGAAAATACATCTAGTAAATATGCGGTATACATGAGATATAATGACATATCAATCCTTATCACCTTAATACATTTTGCTAAATTTTTAATATATTAAAAACTTTTTTTACAAAGTTTCCATTTAAGTTGAATTAAATCTATTGATTTTCTTCAGGGATAATTAATATCTAACCTTAAATACTTAAAGAGGCCAAAGGAAAAAAACAGCTGGTCTTCTATTTCGTTATTGTTGAACAGGTGCTGCCCTCTGAGTACATAATATCAACTTTAAAAAAAATTAAAACCTGTAGCACAATGGTTGTACAGTTTCTTAGCCATCTGTTTTGCAAGGTGCTGATTTGGCCAGCCACAATTTTTTTTTTTTCCCCATTGAAGAGTACTCTTTTTACAAAGGCTGGTTGTACCCAAGGATCATCTGAGGTCTGGGTTGATCCTCGGTTAGTAAAACAGAACAAAAGCACAAAATTAACAATTTAAAATTAATAAAAATGTAAAAACAGCTATAGTCTTGAACACTGAGGAATTTCTTGAACTACATGGAAGCTAGGTGTGCTGCAGTAGGATCGATTCTCACTTGATATACCGCATTACTAATTATCTGACTCTATCGGACTCGAGCCTGTGCCAGCAGTTTGGAATACAGCAATCAGGAGGAAAAGTCGACATAAAATTATCTATTTAAGAACAATATTAAAGGTAATAAACAATTGTATTTATAAACGAAGGGGAACTTTTGAAGACGGATCCCTTCTCGGGTATCCCAAGAGTGTCTTAAGACGATTTTCTAGCTATTTTTGGAATTTAATACAGTGATAAACAATTATCTGAGTTTGAAAAATAATAATTAATAACTAAATTTTAGTAAATATAATCAAGGTTACCTTGAAGTTTACATTTAATTTATTTCGAAATAGATGTTGTTTCATCAATACAATTAGGTATAATGAATTATTTTCTACTCGTATAGGATATTTTTTATTCGATAACTTGTTGTGAATTTTAAACATTCATCATAAGTTCTGAAAACATACAAATTTGAAACTTTTCTACTGGAAATTTTATACATAGATTATTTGTTTTAAATATTTGGAAATGTAAGACAAGAAATCAAACATGTTGATATTCACCTAAGGATACAATATGAAAATGGCGTCTAAAATTTATCAGGACATAAAACAGACTGAGTGTAAAGAGAGGAAGGGTCAGGTAGACAGGTGGGTAGTCCTTTAGGTTTTTCCTATAACTGGTTTTTTTTCTGTTCCTGTTGAAAACCAATTTGAAATGGGAGTTTTGGAAATTTTTATCTGGTCATTAAAATAAAAATCTGGACGGATTTTAAACGATTTTATTATTTCTAATTGAAAATAATTCATTAATCCTAATAGTTAACTATGTGTTAATAGGAAAGTACATAGCGATATTATAATTTTAGCTCGCCCTGGGGTATCGAGTGATGGTGCAAGTGTTTTCCAGTTGAGTCACCTTGCGAAACCCACTAACCGCCGAATCATACTTCCAAACCCGATTGATATGCAAGAAGACGACATCATAGAACTCTATCGCTTTTCGCCAAAAAGGAGACGTCATCCTCAACAGAGTTGTCTAATACTTTCTCCAGCGGCGCGGAGCGATACACGACTCCAGCTCATTTCAATGGACAAGAGTCCTTTTATCCTTCGTGTCCCGGCTAAGGTCCTTCCAGGAGGGCCTTGCTCTCCTTCCAGAAGGATCACGGTTTCACTCTCACCCTGTCGTGTTCCAGAATACTCCAGCATTATTCCCACTGACGCCCATTCACGAAAGGAATGGTTAATGAGGAATGTTGAAATGTACCGACAAAGAAAAAGTGTACTTTTGTGAACTGTAAAAGGTTTGCAGTAAATTTATACAATAATATCACATGATATAAACGGCAAATTAAACTTTAATAATTGCTTAAATTAAAAAAAATTAAAAGTTAAAATGATATATACAAGGCGATAAAACGTATACCATTAAAAAAAATAAATAAATAAGAACCAAAATTACATAGTTGGTTAAATATACGGTTTCGATGCTTGGTAGTAATTTCTTGCATAATTGTTTTCCGATTTATAAATATGTAATCATTATTCTATGTTTCTAATCGAAATTAGATTAGATATCATTTTAATATAAACAGAAGATAAATAAAAATTTCTAATAAAAAAAAAGTTGACAGTCAGCTGACGTCTTCGTGACAAAAATAAAAAATAGAAAGCGCCGTAAGAATATTGAACTATAAAAAAATAATAATGGGGTATGTTTTTTTTTTTTTATCCTAATCTTATGAGTGAATATATATCTGTATATGTGCACTTTAGCTTATTGTATGTCGAGAATATGTTTATTTATGACTTTAAGTTATTAATTTTAGTTTTAACCAATGCCTAAATAGTATTATTCTATTTGTTTTCTTTTGTTGTTATTTTTTTCATGTCTTAAATTGTTTATCTTCCTTTCCTTCTCTCATAGCATCTATTAAATTTCCTTTTTAATTTTGTATCCGTGCAAATCTGTTTTAATGTTATAATTTTTTATGCATTTATATCTCTCTGTAAGTATTTGATATATTAATGTCTCTGCACACTATATAGTACATACGGTTTGAAGATTCATCGAAGTGAAAAATTAGTGGCCACTCACCTGAAAATTTAAAATGAATGAATGAATGAATTACTTTATTATGTAAAATCAGACCTCCTGTAATAATTACAATCACAGGAGGTCTGACTTCAGAATGAGCAGTTATAATGAAAAAAAATAAAAAAATTGAAACAAACACAAAGTCCATATATCACACATAATATAAAATTAAATAAATATACTACACATAATAAGTATAACTTAAAAAAAAAAAGAAAATTTTCGTCTGAATAAAAAGAAAAACAAAATTTTAGACAGTTTTAGAAAAATAGCCCTACTCTTAAAATTATAGGCAAAACGTGTATTTTTTTCATTCAAACCAATGTAGCTCCTAAGCAGTAGTTCCTAGCGGCAAATGTTATAAAAGTAAAAATGTTACACATTAAATTTCTTATAGGAATACTTTTTTAACATTTTCGAACAAGACTAAAGCGACAAGAAACTGCTCGTCGTTACAGACTACTTCAACATTTACTAGACAAACGTTCAAAGCTCCCAATTAATTACAAAAGACTTATTACATGACTGTGATTAGACCTATTTGGACGTACGGAGTTGAGCTTTGGGGCTCTACTAAACCAATTCATCTCGTATCCAATCCTTACAATCCAAAATCCTTCGAAAAATCCTAAATTCTCCTTACTTTTTCACCAATAAACTTATCCATAAAGACCTTAATGTTACATATGCTGCTGAGTTAGCCCAAACCAGATATCTATCCTTTCATAGTAAGCTCCATGACCACTCAAATCCATTAGTTTCTCATCTTGCTTCCCACTCCATTCCCGATAATCCTCCGAGGCGTCTGAAAAGAAGATGGCCTAAAGATCTAGTGTAGAATTTTTATTTAACTGCTACTGATAATTGTTCTTTTCAAGCTTTGAAATGTTATTGTAATCGTTATCAGCTCATTTACTTAATGTTATAAGTACAGTTGTCAATTTCAATAAATTGATACAAATAAAAAAAAAATTAATTCGATCCTTTCAATATCAACAGAGCTTAAGCGTGTTAAAATAATACATTTTTGAGTGTAAAAAAAACCTTACATTTTAAAAGTGTAACCAGCCAAAAGACCATGTAAAAAATATGAAGTACTAAATTTAGAACTAAGTACTAAAGAAACGTAGCATTATACTTTAATGATGGCTGGCTGATTTTTATCTGTAATTAGTTTTGACAAAAAAGAAAAAAGAAAGTTTTTTGAAATGAATAAAAATTATGTTATTATTGTTTACAAGACACAAAGCAGGTATTATAAAGTTATTGAATTTAATAAGGACCGGAAGGGCAACGATCCGAGCGATAAATTTTAACACTTCTGATTGGTCAGTAAGTGAATACGGAGCCACGGCTATCTAAATCCGCTCCAATCAAACTCTAATGATAGCCTCCACTGCCTTCTAAGTTTGTTATCAGCCATCATCCGATATTCCTTCCTCTTCTTCCATTTCGTTCCGTCGACCTGCTTCCTCCAACTCTTCCTCATTAGTTCGACACCTCTCCTAATGTTATCTTCTGCTTCCCCTTAATAGCGGACACTCTTTGGCCTGTTTACGAGTAAGGTCATTAGCTTCACGAGGGCGGTAGGTGGCTGGTTTCTTTTGTTTCTTTTTTTTTTTTTTTGATTCCTTTCATTTTGTTGCAATCTTCTTTTCTATTAAAGTTTAGATATTAAAAGAAAAAAATGTAATCAGTTTCAGAAACTGAAACTTTAATAATAGCATAATTATGTTATTTTCGGATGGTTAATAACAAAGCCCACAATCTACCTAATAGGAGTTATTATAATAAAATTACATTGAGATATTGTTTTGTCAATAAGAGAGAAAATTTTTTTTTTCTCTCTCAATTGTTTTTTTGTATTTTTTGGGATGCTGAATCCAAATTTCTTCTATAATCGAAATTTTTCAACGTTCAAAAAGTAATTATAATCAACAAATAATAATAATAAAAACCTATACAACTACAAAACATGGACGGTTTAGGTTCAGTACTTAAATAAGAGTATACTTTAACTAGGCCAACGGTGTTGAAAGGTGGAAATTTGGCCAATCATTTTTTCCTAAATTATGAGTACCCACTTTTTTTTTTCCCCTTATATTGTACGCCCATGTAAGGACTGTTTATTTATATATTCACATGTTCCATGCCTTACAGGCATACTACATGTTTTACAATGTTACTACAAAGTTTAGCATGATTAGTTTAGCATAAATAGTAAGAAAAAAAAAAAAAAAAAAAAAAAAAAAAAAAAAAAAAAAAAAACCAACAAGATACTATGTACCTCCGCTGCCTATCATTTGTCAGTTTGTCAAAGTCGATCTTTCGTATAAATGTTAGTAAGTCAGTCTTAAATTTAGAAGACAAATTTTGTTCTGTCTCTGGCCATGTTCCATGCTTGAGAATAATACTTTTTATTTAAACGTTTTTCTTTCAAATGATTTACATTCGTAAAGTACATGTCTAAAATTTTGAATCTATCCGTCTTGGTTACATATGTCAGATCGTATTATGTTAAATCGTTTGAGATATCGTTTAGAGTTACCGTGTTCTGTCTTTAGTTATGTTAGTTTGTAGTTGTTACTTTGTATGTGTTTGTAATTGTTCTGTGTAATGTGAGGTATTAATCTGTGTAAGCTTGGTGACTTTGATGAAACCCACAATTGGTCCCACTGTTTAACCATATCTGAACTTATGTCCCGCTTTATGAAAATATACAACTCTTTAGTTTTTTGTAATTAACTATTGTGTTTTTTATTTATTTGAATCAGCATTTTATGTATACATTTCTAAAAAAGAGAGAAATTGTTTGCAGAAATGAATCATTACTTCACTTACCTGTTTATGTATAGATTAGTTTCTTTTGGGAATTAAAAATACATATTCATTTCATTGCCAAAAAATTGAATAAAAATAATTTTATCTGAATTTGCTTTTTTCTGTAGGCTAAATTTTTTATTTTTTTTTAGTTTAAATTTCTAACAGCAATAGAAAATAATTCATCAATTTCTAAATTCCTTATCATTCTATACAATTATGCCTACTTCAACCTAACATTTATGCTATGTTCCTAAGTTCCCAGACTGTTCAATGTTAAACACCTTTCTAATATTCCATTATTCACACTTTCACCTAAAATCAATTATTACCGGATACGACTCAAGCAGTATGTTTGTTTGTACCTCTGTTTTCATTCGGATCTAATATTCCAAACACTTATTTTAAAGCCTTTTAGGTTTACCTTTTATTAGGTAGTGTAGTCAAACAACAATATACATACATAAACAAATAAATTATTGATTATTTAATATATTTATGTATCTTAAAACTGTCTTGTTAGTTACTATTTTTATGTATAAAGTATGCGTATTCCAGCTAAATTACTGGTCAAGTCAAAATGAAAATTTTTCATATTAGTAGTTTTAAGATTTGAATACATAATTCTCTTTCTCTCTCTCTCTCTCTCTCTCTCTCTCTCTATATATATATATATATATATATATATATATATATATATATATATATATATATATATATATATATATATATATAATTGGGTGGAATTTTTAAATTGGTGGTATTCCCAGATACAGGTACAAAAAGGGATTTCCGTATTTCCATGTAATATTAAAGAAATGATAATCATTGAAGAATTTAAAAATCGTGCAATAACCAAAAAATCAGACGTTCTAAATCTCAACACCTGTTATTCCAATTTAATACATTCAGAGCAATAATATACATTTATATTAATATATATCATACAAATCATTTATCCATTTATAAGTTTATTACCCCGAAATACGGAAATCCCCATTTGTACCTGTATGTGGGAATACCACCAATATTTGAGCATCCTTCCCAACCTTTAACTTTTTTTTTTTGAAAATTCCCAGGTCAGTTGTGTACTAGAATTGTTATATCGCTCATGGGCACGAAAAGTAACACAACTCAAAAACATCAAATTTTTCAGGAGAGTCAAAAGAAGTTTTAGAAATTATTACAATAATATCGCTCATGGGCAAGAAAACCGCCCCAACTCAAAAATGAAGCTGTCCTTAACTCCCCGTACAAGTTACCTTTGTGAAGGTCAAGACACAACTGAAATGTGTCACTGTTCCTGCTTCCACCGTTCGTCATCTTTGGAAAAATCACACATAACGCAATTTTGCTGTCGCCCGCTGAGATACCTTTATGTAACTTTTCCTGTTGCAAGGCAAACCAAAAACGATCATTATTCTGAAATAAAACGTAAAATGAATCTTTTTGAGTTGTTTTACTTTTCTTGCCCATTGCCCAGCGATATGCAGTAGTCCAAAAGCATATCCACCAGTAACATTGTAAGTAGTACATGCTCCTCTATATTTTGTAATTATACGTAATTAATTATTCCAACGCATGATTTTATATATTTATATTGTAGCTAGCTTTATGTTTTGAAATAATTGGTATAATTTATATGATTTTATTGTTTTTTCACTGTAGGGCATAATAATGAGAACAATATAGTTACATTGACTAAACATATATAAATAGTATTTGATGATAAAAGTATGGTTGACTGGATGATGAATGTTATTTTATGTATCTTTTTTATATTTGTGCTGCACCCTATCATGATGGCATTGGCCTTATTGTATTTTCTCTTTTTATTCTGTCTGTATTTACTTGTTATTTCGTTATCTTATAGTCTCTCTGTTGTTCATTTTTCTTTTATATTTTTGTTTCATTTTCATTGTTTCATTTTCCTATTATGTATGCATGTGTCCCGCGCCTTTTCTCCCTTATCCTACCCAGCTGTTCTTACTATTTCACATCAGTCATCATCATCATCGGTTCGGTGGGTAAGTGTTCTTTGATATTCTTTTCCTTTTACTTTTATCTTTCCACTTTTATTTTCCTTCACCTTCATTCTTTTATCCGTTTCTTTTCTTTTATCACCCTCTACATTCTTTCCTATATTTCCATAGTTTTTTATTTTATTTATTTATTTATTTATTTTTTATTTTATTTATTTTTTTTATTATTTTATTTATTTTTTATATATATATATATATATATATATATATATATATATATATATATATATATATTTTTTTTTTTTTTTTTTTTTTTTTTTTTTTTTCCTTTTCATTCCTGTCTTGTCCTTATTCTTACCTTGCTGCTTTGTATTCTTTGTTATTTATGTATCTGATCTTTTCTATGCGGTTTTTGTATATTGTTTTTTTTTTATCTATGCCATTCTGTATTCCATTTGTCATCTGTTTATCGGTCTGTTATTTTTGTCACATCTGATTTTTTGTCACTTCTGGTATTTTGTTCATTATAGCCCTGGTCGAAACGTTGGCGCGTATTAAAGAATTCTTCTTTGACGTGGTGTTACTTTGACTGCATCCCTGACTATCTTCTTCTCTATATAGTATTTGTATCTATTATTCGTATATAATTATTATATTGAGATGATTACTTCCTGCTAGTTAAAACAGAGTGACATTTTAAAAGCATAGATCAACTAAATTGAAGCAGTTGATTGGAGCAATCAATCAACCGGGATGATTCTGTCCTCGCGAATCCAGGATGACTCGGTGCCTTCGGTTGATAATGCCACATACTTTCTCCCGGCAGGGGGAGCTGTCACTGGCTATTCGGTTGTTATCTTATTAGCGGTGATTATCAGCTGATAACGACCTGGATGAAAGGGTTCCACAAGTCACACAGCTCGTTAGCAACTGGTCCTAACGATCTTTCGACCGGCTTTCCTCGATTTTGACAAAAAAAAAGAAAAACTTTCGCCAAAGTTAATCTTTCGACTTTCGGCGGTGATATTTAAGAAATCTGTAAATGGCACACGTCGACCTAGTTTGTTAATTGTGTTGTGCCTAATTGACATACAATTAACACATGTAGGGTGTCTGTTTAAAGATTATTTAAATTTTTTTTTCATTTCGAAAACTTTTTTTTTTTTTTTTTTGTATAATTTAATAAATAATCAATTGACACAAGATCACATAACAAGAGAAATCCTTTTAGGAAAGGGCTCTGGAAGGTTCGTTGAACCCTAATAAAATTAAAAGGTTGAATCTATTTATTGGCTCTTGATAATCGTTTTAAGCAGTCATGATCATTTTTTATAATTGCTCATAAAATTTCCAATATTATAAAGAATTAAAAGTTGCCTATAGACTAGGATTACATTTTTTTAAAGTTATTTCTTAGCAAGGGTGCTGCGTGAAAGCGACTACTATATAAATACGTAAGCTTTCAAAGAGCCTTGATCTAGCCATTACATGATGCAGCGAACTTTCCATGTCCTGGAGAAAGGATTACTATATAAATATATAATTGCTATTTTTAAGTCTAGGCTTAAAGAATGTTTGTTATGAAACTAGAATTACTCGTTTTATGATTCGATTAACTGAGATGCTTTTCATACAAATTGCCACATGGTAAAAAAAAATTTAAAAAAAAAAAAAAGGGGGCAATACAATTAAGAATAATAAATTATACACAACTAATATCGTATTTTTTTAAATTTAAAAACTAGTTTCGAATGTTAAACATTCATCATCCGTTCTAAAAGGTATAAACTTTTCAAAACAACAGCACCTGTTACATGGATTAAATATAGTAAACTTTTCACAAATGTAAGACAAGAAATTAAATATTGGTACTTATCTTAGGAGATGAAATGGATATCTGAAATATATCCTGAGTGGAAGGGAAAGGGCCAGGTATGTTATATAGAAAACAATTTAATTTGAAAATATTTATCAGGAAATTTAAACAATCGTTCAAATCGAATCCAGATTTTTGTGTATAATGTGTTGCTCCGATCGAATATTTGACGACCGTTTCCTAATAAGAAATTAAATGGAGACCATCTTTTGTTTTGTAATATTTGTATATTACATATTAATTGTATGGTTTGTAATATAAAATTAAAGGAAGCCTATGGAAGAACTTATTAAATCTACAATAAAAAGTACTTATCCATTCAAGCTAAGATCAGACACTACAACACTGTCATCAAACCAGCAGCCTTATACGCAACTGAAACCCTGGTACTTAAGCATTAGAAAACATCAAGAAGGCAGAACGAAATATAATCAGGAAAATTATTGGTCCATCAAAGACTGAAGATGGCTACAGACTCCAACATAAATAAAACCATAGAGAAACTTTCACACATCGAAGCAGACATAAGGAAACGCAGACTGAAATTCTATAGACACATACGCAGACTACCGGAACACAGACTGACCCATCAGATCCTGAAGGCAACAATAAACATTAAAACATTGGCATGGAGCACACAAGTGAAGAAAGACCTAAAAAGTGCAAAAACAAACCCAAAGGATGCTCTAGACAGAAATGTTTACGGAAGAAAGGTGAATGCTTGGGAAGTACGGCCGGAAAACGGAGTCAAGAGGACTGAGAGAACTTGGTCGGAGGATAGGAGGAGAGAACATAGGGAGAAAATGAAGATCATTTGGGCGCGTCGTAAGGAGAGAGGAACCACAAGAGCTTCACGTGATCTATCTTAGGTCCGGATCGTGCCTAATAATAATAATAAAATCTTTCTAGTCTTCATTATGAAACAGTTGTTCGACCTTAAAGCTTATATGCCTCTGAATGTTTGTTTTTCAAGAAAAAATCAGAAATAGAAAATATAGAAAAGAAGGAGATTAAATATGGTGACCAAGGAAGATTGAAGAAGGTTTTAAACTAAAAAGTGATACAGAAATATATCAAAATATTGAAAAATTAAGTGATGCAATGAGGAAACGTAGATTGAAATTCTATGAGCATTTAATGAGAATGGATGAGAGAAGACTGAAAAGAAAATTTTTCACTTGGATACGGATGGTATAATAAGACATGATGGTGGCAAATATACAATTGGATTCAATGTGGGACGGAGACTAATTTCAAGAAGCAATTAACACCACCAAATTTCCAGAAGTAGTTTGGATACAAATTAATAGACAGTAGTCAGATGAAAGGAGAAAACATCAGGCAGAGGGGATGAAGAAATATTGGAAAGAACGGAAGAGTAAGGAATGAATTGTTGAACATGGTCCACACATGGACGAACCCGAAGGAAGAATAAGAAATGTGTAAATATACATCGAAGTTATGAATCGATTGCCTAGTATATTTGATATATCTACCCTAAGAAAGTTTCAGAACAGAAATGTTACAAACTTCTCTCCAGCCTTCGACTCGCTGTGAAACTTTTTTTTAGAAGTTTTTTTCACACCTTCCGCCCACTCTTCAGAGGACACTTATTCCCAGATAAGAATGGGAAGGTGGTTTTCACTGCGGTAGGCTGTCGCCACATCGGTCTCGGTGCCGCCACATCACTAAATAAAGGACAGCATCACTAATCCACAAAAAAAAGGGGGACATCCCACCTAGGAGTGAGAAAGTATCGCTACGAGAATCGTGTCGTGCACTTTCTTAAGTCGGTCACCAATTAGCAACGTTCACATACTACTCATAATTAGACAGCATTATACGTCAGAATGTGTTAAATTTAATTGTCAATGTATAAGGATGAAATTGGCATTGTTAAATATTAAAAAAATAGGTATTGTAAGTGGAATCCTAAAATATTGAAAACCTCATCAAAATTGCGACAATTAGAAGCTTAAACCCAAAGGCTTGATGATTTGACACTTCTATTGGAATGTTTTATTCAAAGAGTAGTTTCTAATGTTAAACATTCATCATCAGTTCTAAAAAATACTAATATTTTAAAACAACAGCACTTTGTTACACAGATTATATACAAGATGAGTCCCTCTTAGTGTAAAAAAAAAAAAAAAAAAATTGGGTGGAACTACACCTGTAGCATTCCCCAAAAAGGTAAGAGTTCACCTAAATAAGGTGACGTCAAGGTGTTCTTCAGATCTTAAGATTGTAAAATTCAAGGTCACATGTACTCTGATCTTATAGACAATTTAATGCTGAATTCGAAAATGTGGCAAAAACTTAAAAAAATATTTAAACAAAGTTGAGATATTACAGCATTTATAGCAAAAAACGTGTTTTTCTCAAACAATTATTTGAATGATCGTATATCTGCAACGTATTATAATAGAAAGGTAAGGTCTACGTCATTAGTTCTCATCGATAAACTTTCTTCGTTGAATATAAAGAAAAAAAAATTAGGGTATTTTTCGCATTAAAGCTGCCAGTTACTTGCCAGTTCTCAGCTCTCAGTCAAGATAGAGAAATATTTTTTTCACGTAAAATTGTAGTTTTGTATGCTATCTCTTTACCACAACCAAAACCCGTTGTTCAGAAATTAATGCAGGATTTTATGTTTAAACCAAAATCTGATATTAATATAAAAGATATCATTTATCAAGTTTGTGTTGTGGTAAAGCGATGGCATATAAAACTACAATTTTACGTAAAACAATTATTTCTTAAATTAATAAATACATATTTCTTTAAAATAAATAAAACGCGATTTTCATATTTTTTTTTCTAGTCTCCCAATGCTCATAGGCGGCTATGGCACTAGTTTTGCAATATTATAGGTCACTACTACCCTCACAATAATCGGCATTTAAATCTGTGATTTACAAGTCACAGCTGAGAACTGTCAGCCTTAATGTAAAAAAGACATTAAATTTTAAAAACATAGATTATACTTATTAAATTAAAAAATATGTATTACTAGAAATCATACAAGTTGGCACTCACCAAAAGAGGCAAAAGGGCTTCTGAAAGATGTCAGGCAGAGAGTGATTGTCAAAAGTCATTATTTTTTTTATTCTCTTATTAATAGAAATTTACAACTGTATTAGAAAACACATCTAGTAAATTTGCGGTATATATGAGATATAATGACATGAATAAAACTTGTGCCAAGCCGTGTGTTACTCAGTTAGAAACATTGATTATTTTACGAAGGATTTAAGATTAGGTGGTAAGATACGGAAAAAATTCGATGGATGAGTGGAACTTCATAACTCTATGTTGTCGGAAAAAAGAAAAAAAAATTAAATAAGTGTTTTGTTAGGTCTTATATTTTATTTTAGACAAAGAATAATTTTTAAGGAGACGCTACAACTCAGCGAGTAAAGAACTAGACATTCAAATTCTCGGGCCCAAATTCAACTCCAGCCATAGGCAAAACTTATAATTTTTTATTCCTGCAACCCCCTCCGGGTGCACCTAGCCTCTATAAAAAGTGAAACCTTAATTGGGGAAAAACCTGGCTTTGTAACAGTAATCTTTACCAAAGTACTGTAGGTAATATTCCTTACATGTACCTCATTGGTTATAGTGGTAAAGGCTAAGAATAATTCCTATCAATGATTTAGGCTGCATTATTGCTACTGATCTTATCCGGTAAATGTCCGTTTCTTCCAACTAAAGTATAATAAAAAATATATTTGCACTCTGTTTTTTTATGTTAATTGCTTAAATATTTGTTAGATTCAATTTATATGTTAATTATAACGGAACCAATTACAAAATGGTTAGAGATAAGGACTAAGATACATTCTCACCTCTACAAGATGAAGTAGTGATAACATGAAGGGGAGCGATGTTATCAGCGTTTCTAATGATATATCTACCAACATCCTCAGTGCGAATGATTACATGCTCGTTAGTGAACGATTAAACCTTATTTCGTTATCTAGAAACCAGTTTCTAAATTTTCCTTTTTAATTTTTAACACTTATACCATTACAGTTACAATTACCATCAGGTTTTACAAATTGGTATTACAAATATTTACCAAAATATTATGTTTGAATTGCGACACGATTGGTGAACTATTCAAACAGAAAAACATACTAGTCATAGGGAAATCCTAAGGTATAGTCTATTAACGTTCCGATAGTTGTGTGTATTTCTCATATACGCAGCGGAAATGTTTGTTTAATTTTCTTTGATCCTATACCGTCTTGGGATTTCCCGTTTTTTCTCATAACTCATCTTTCGATCCAACCTCAAAACAGACTTTACCGAGACGGAAAACTACGGTAGAAAAATGTGTTTTGTATCTCAATACAAGCGCGCCCATCCACGTATTTTTGTAAAAATGTATTTTTTAAAATTATTCGTTGTAAAATTGGTAATTTAACGTAATGTACAAATTGAAAGTACAATTTATTTAAACCAACTCTAAAATTAAACGGACTTTTATTGATACGCGCGACTTCTAATGATTCTTATATTATCTATTTACTTTTTTATTTCTTATACATATTTATTTTTTTTTAGTCGCTATTGCTCATGTTTACAAAAAAAACAAAAAAAAAACAAACAGAATCACCAATTTAAGTTGTGACATATATAGGCAGTTTATTTGTTTGCAGCATTCAACAATGTTCGCAATAATTGTATTTCTTCTTAATTAATTTTAGTAATTTTGCGATTTTATGTAACTATTTTTTGGGCGTGGCTTTGTATAGCTTGTCGTTTTTTTAATATACTTTTGTATTTTGTGCTTGTAACATACAAGTGGTATCTGGTAAATACGCGCTCCCCTCCTTTTAGATCTAGGATTTGAATTAAAAGGATCAAATTACTTAAATTAGTAAGTAATGATTATTCGAAATAAACGAAGTTAAGAGGAATTAGGAGTTTTAAACGTGGCTTTTTTTTTTTTTTTTTTTTTTTTTTTTTTTTCCCCAATAAAACCAGTATAGCTCCAAACGGTAGGTGCTAGCGATAAATATAAATCAAACAATATTCTCCTTTAAATTTGTGATATAGTCACAATCCACAATCCACAAATTTTCGATCCGAGCATCAGCAGAGTTAGAACGTATGTAATTATTAACTACGCGTAACTTCCTCGCGTTCCTCAAAAACGTATCACTTTTGACCAATTAGGCCAGGAGTATAGCATGTGCCATGTTAACAAAAATAAAAATTTTACAACCAAAACTCGTGGAATTTAACAAGAGTAGGGTAAATCACTAGTTATGGTCACCTCACTAGTTATGGGCAGGTTTTTACGTTTTTAACAAAAATAAGCCTTTGCTTGTTTTCTTTGTTAGATCCTTTTAAGAGACGTTTCACGGAAGGGCTTATGACTCACTTGCTAATGAATCCTTCTCTCCCATCCATTTCCGTCTGGCTTATTTTATGTTTTCCCGAATCAGTGTTGTGCAATAGCTTCTATGTGTAGTGGGTGTAATTTTACAAGTGAACATTATTAAGGAATTGCTTTGAAATTCTTCGCCAATTTCAGGTTTTAAAGGTATGTATCTGTTCATTTTGATTTCTGTTTTTCTTCAGACCCCTTTGTTTTTCATTTTTTCGCTTTAATCAATTAAAATTTTCAACTGACCACAACCGGTCTATAAATATCTATGATCTTAGTTATGGTCACCCATGACCATTTCAAGTTTTTTTGGGATAACAAGTGTTCTTGCTCCTAAAAAAATGTAGATTGTCCCTGGTTTAATTGCATTATCTTAAAAGTAAAATACGAGAACGTTGACTGGTATTGGTCATGGGTGACAATGTTAGGTCTGTCAGTGACCATAACTAGTTATGATCAGTGTATAAATGTATAATGGTCACTTGCTTTTACGATTTCATTTCTTCTTCATGATGCTTTTTTTGAATATTCTATTTTTACAGTAAATAATTATTTGTAGCTATGCCTAAAAGACGATATTCGTACTCTGAAGATGATGCCACACAGGCAAAAGAAGAAATTCTTAAAGGGACTTCTGTAAAATCTATAGCGAAAAAGTATGTGTTTTTGAAATGGATGTTTTTCTTACTTAAAATACCTAGTATCAATGTTATTACTCCCTTTTATTATAACAGGTACAAAATCCCAAGGATGACGTTAACTCGAAGATTAAAGGGCACAGAAAGGTTTCCGTGTGGGTGCAGACCCCATTTTGTCTGCTGAAGAGGAGGACCTGTTAGAGAAATGGATTATTCATTGCTCTAGACGGGGGTTTCCCAAACGAAAAATTGATTTATTCTTGGGCGTCAAAGTACTAGCAATAGTTTCGAACCGACAATGTAAATTTAAAGATGTTATGCCCAGTGACGGATGGTATAGGGGTTTTCTCCGTCGCTACCCAAAGTAGAACCATTGAAGCCGTATCACCAGCCAGCTCTTGTGTGTCTCAGAAAGACATCCGTGGTTGGTTTGACTCAGTGGAAAATATTTTGAAGGAAGTACACGTCTTTGATGTTTTGTGTCACCCATCGCGGATTTTTAATGGTGACGAGTCTGGATTTCTTTTAAATCCCGGAAGCAGCAGTCAAACTGTAAAAAAGTGTTTTCGGAGTTTTATTTTTGATTAATTAATCCTTAATTTTTTATTAACCTCAAATGATTGATATGTACTCATTAATAGTGAATTTCAAAATAATAAAAACAATTGTTTACAAAATTTTGGTTCATATGACCATAACTAGTTTTTACTATGACCATAACTCATACACTGTGCCCATAACTGGTATTTTTAGGATATTCGCATAAAACCTGAAAAATCTATTTCAAGGAAAAATACAGAGCTTTAGTAAATTTACCATTTAATAGAACAAGAATTTGTGAATCTAAATATGTAAAAAAAATAGTTATCTGCGAAAGAGTCTAGACGATATCCTCTTTTGCATCAATCAATTTCCTTAACTATGACCATAACCCGTGATTTACCCTACCCATTTTGAATATCGATAAAGGGTCTTTAGACTTCTAAGTCGATCTACAGCTAAAAATAGCTGAGTTCAAAAGTTCCGTCTTAACCCTTTAACAGGCGATGTATTTTGGAGGATACACATATTTAATGCATTTTGCTCAATAAATGAAGTAATGTCCGACGCATTATCCTACTCATTATTGCCTAATATCCTTTATTTAACATTGAATTTCATGATACATGAGTGGGGGTCAGCGTGACTACAGCCATTCTAAGGGAAAAAAATAAATTTATTCGAAAATCCCCGGCCAACCTGTTAAAGGGTTAAGCAGGACTCGAGGTTGGAGGTCTGGTGCCTTACTCAGCTACCGGGGTCCCTGTAGAATAATACACTATAGAAAATAATAGACTTTTCAAAACCTGAGCTACGTTATAATGAGTTGTATTATATCTCCAGCCATTTAATCTCTTATAATAGTTTCTATAAACTTTCCTGGACAGAATAGGGCCGGAATTATGTCACTTCTCAATGAAGTCGAATCAATTACTGCCATCTTGAAAAATAATTTCCATAATGAAGTCATTAGCTGGATAAAGGTTACTAAATCTGAGGGAATTGTTCAGAAATTTCTGTTGTAAGCAACAATAGCTTTCGTGACTTTTTAGGAACGTGAGAATTTCGAGTACAGTTAGAGTACAATTACAATAAGAATCTACACGCGATCTTTTGTAAAAGACTTGTTTCGATGTTTCGTCAAAGAACAGAGAAAGATTTGGGTGAAAAATTAAAATACAGATTACAAAGATCGTTTTAATAATGTTTGGTCCGTCGAAAAACGTTCTTAGTGACAAATTTTCCGAAGTGGCGATTTTAAAGGCTTTAAAATGTATAATAGTTCGCTATAGTATAATATAGTACTCCATTATGTCATTATACATGTAAATATTACAAATTAATATTTAAATATAAAATCTAACCTACAAAACTAACAAAAACTTTAGATTATGATTTTCTTTCACTGACAACTCAAAATTTTATGTTTGTCGCTTAGAATGTTTTTCGGAGGATCCATTCAATTGTTTCTGAGTTTTTGTTTGGCAAGATGCCAAGTTTATAAAAAAAAATCGGGTGTTACTAAATTTCACCTTCATGTCTTTTTTTAAAAATATCCAGGAAATTAGAGAATATCTATTTAAGGTAATTCCCTTTTTTTTCTGAGATTAAAGTTCCCAAGATTCTGTAAACAGTTCCCTGAAGTAACAAGTGTACGCGGAGTCCACAATTTTCAAGGGTTATGCTACAAGAGTTTTAGAGCACCTTGTACAGAATGTTGTGAGTTCCTAAATGGGCTGGTAGAAATTTATTTCTTTGTGATTCCACGGAATGAATCTCGACTTTCTAACTTCGGGTGTAATAGATTGATAACCAGTAGGATAACCTGTCTTTCATTCCTACTTGGAGTACATAAAGAAGTTATGTATTCATGTTATCTGTATGTAGAATAGAATAGAATAGAAAAACAAATTTTATTCTGGGACAAAGTCCCTTAAGAATAATAGTTACATGACAGAACTTAAGTTATATCTGGCCTAGAGATGTTAAATTAGATAATTAAAAGTAAATACAATTTTACAATAAAATAAGTAATAAAATGATACAAAAATCTATACGCATATATAAACACATACACGCTACATACATACATAAACTATATTTACAATCAGTAAAAGAAAAAATATTATATAAGAAATTGATTAAACAATATATTTTTAATGTTGAGTCTAGTAAAGGATGAAGAAAATAAAATGATGAAAAAAGAGTAAAAATGAAAATTATTTTAATGATAGACAAAACATTATCATATGAAGATTGTTTAGACAGGCTAAACTTTTATATCTGAAATCCTTGGGTGAAATTTATTAAAGCATCTATATAATTAGATAGCATCCGACTGGAGAGAGGATAGGTGGTGGAAGAGGAGTGTTTTAAAAGTTCCCAGGGAGGATGCATTACGAATAGAAGGAGGAAGAGAATTCCAAAGAAGAGCGGAGCGGGCAAGAAAGGAACGTTGGAAAGCAGTAGTTCTGTAGGATGGGGTATAGAGATCGGAGAGACGGGACCTTGTATGCAATGATTGGATTGAGGACTTGAAATGTAGGATACTGTGAATAGACGGAGGGTTATGTGTGTTAATAACTTGGAAGAGGAATGAACCAAGGAAGTAATCTCTACGGAAGGAAGGCGAAAGCCAATTTAACTCGGTGTAAAGATGGGACACATGAGAGCGTCTCGAGGTTCCAAAAACAAATCTTATGAAACAGTTCATGATACGCTTTAGTCTATCTTCAAGAACCATCGAGAGTCCACCATAAATCACACATCCATAGTCAAATTGGGGGAATATGAGGGAGGATACTAGGAGTTTACGTGTGGATGGAGGAAGTAGGTGTCGGGAACGGTGGAATAATTTTAGGATGCCAATCGATATGTATATATATATATATGAATAAATTTTCTCGACTGTTACTATTAAATGTTCAATAAGGTTCTTGAGGTTCAGTCAATAAAAGAACTTATTTTGGCGACGTTTCAGGACTATATTGTTCTCATAATCATGCCCTAAGTAGGAATTTCCTACTTTAAAAAAAAAAGTAGGAAAAATTCCAAATTGAATGTAGATAGCCACATGTTTAACTAATGAAGTGTTGTATTCATCCATTATGATAAATAATGAAATGTTTTTTAAATGGTTTGTTCCAGTTTCAGAAAAAACACTTGTGCGGTACGTTTCGTTTTCTGTAGTTCCTCGTAAAGCGTAAAACCCTTTCGTTTGAAGGAAAATTAAAAATTATTCAAGCCGTAAATGCCGGGGTTCACAGAAAGTGCGATATTGCAAAAAATATCGGAATACCACCTTATCCACAATTTTGAAAAATAGGCTAAAGTATGAAAATCAAACTTTTTCATTATCAAAGATGTTAAAAGGGCCGGAGTTCCAAAATATCGACGAGTGTGTTGTGAAATGGTTAAAGCAGTGCCGTGACAAAATCTAGTCAATAAGTGGTCCAACCTTACAGGAAAAAGCATAGCATAAAATAACAAATAAACTGGGCGACACTTACGTTTTCTTACAATTCAACTACTTACCATCTATCCAAATGTAAATTATAATATGGCCTAAATTAAAATGTAAAACAAGTAGCTGAAGCTTACATGGGCCTATTTCATAAAGCTACAAGTTCAACTCCACAGCTACAATTAAAAAAACCGACTTGAAACCGACCAATGGGAGCACAAATGTCAAAGCTTTTTTTGGAATTGTAGCTGTCGAGTTGTACTTCTATCTTTATGAAATAGGCCCCTGGTGTCAATTTAAAAATGGGTTCATACGTCATAGAGTGGACCAAATTAATTGTCAAAGTAAACTACAAGTATGATACCTCGCCTTACTCACGGATACCTTATAATGAGGGAAGCCTCACCGAAATGTTTATACTGCCAGTGTCCACTAACGATCAGACATATCCTCGAGGAATGCCCGCTGTACGAAACTTTTTTTGAGCAGGTACGACTGGAAAGAAGACTCTCGGTAATGCTTGGAGATAACAAAGATAATATTGACAAAATTATCACATTTTTGAAGCACCATAACGTTTTCGAAAAAATATAATAAAAAAAAACACAAAAAAAAAAACAGAAAACACTAAGGAACCAGGACACTAAAGACCATAGAAGTTGAGTGTCCAAAAACAATCAATCTAATCTAATCTACAAGTATGATTGTTCATTTTTGCAATTGCACAATTGCAACATGGTGTGTTCCGCAATTTGTTGTTTACTTAAAATATTTTATTCTAGTAAAAATAAAATTAAACCTTATCGTAATTAATTTTTCGTAAAGATTAGTTAAAACAAATATTTGGTTTCCCAAGTAAATATTCTTACAAGTACATTAAGAAATTAAAATATATAACAACTCATAATCAAAATAAAGCTTTAAAAATATCACATTCTTCTAGGAAGGGCCTGAGATCATTATTTGAAGTAGGGAGTTCCCGGTATTCAAAACCTCACGGACCATGTTAATTAAGAGTTAAAACGGCCTAAAAATGCGTCATTTGACACATGATTTTCACAATTTTTCCCGGACCGCCGCCCTACCCCCTGTACTTTTGCCACCCCGTATGTCGCCCAGTCAAAATTCCTTAAAATATGCACTGGGAAAAAGCAACAGAAAGTTGGGGTAAAGAACTTGGTGAACCAAATTTTCGTGCTAGTAATGGCTGGTTTCAGAACTTCAAGAAAAGGAATGAAATTGTTTTTGAATAAATTATCGGATAACGTGCCAGTGTAGACGGTAATGTGTGTACACAATTATTAATTCTATAAAATATGTACATATTTTCTATGGTTACATTGAGGCTTTTATTATAAACCTTTAACCTCTATATATAGAAGTCAGTCGGAAATCACTTTAATAAATCTAACCTCGATATATTGAAATCCTGTCAATTTCTGAAAAAATGTAAATAATTTGCGCTATCTCACATATTTCGCAACCGATTAAGACAAAATTTTAAGGTCATCTAGAAGCCTTAAAACTGCATAGTTTAGCCCAAATCCGGAGGTTGTAGGATTTCCCCTTATTGAAATATCTCAAGTTATAGCTGACCTTGGATTTTTTCATTCACATCAGTTTTTGTCCACTAAAATCGGGAGTAAATCCAATGTTATAGGCATGGATAAAAAGCAGAATGTATGCTGATTCTAGTGATGCTATTACTTTGCAATCGGTTGAACACAGCAGTTGTTATGGCCGGTAGAAAATGTTGATGAAATCTCAACTTCAAAATTTTAACCTCCTCGAAAGGGGTAAAAAATCAATATTTTTTGATTTTGATAAAATTTCACATATAAGGGTTTTATGGTGTGTTAAATCGAGATTTGAGGTCAGTTTTTCACTGATATACAGCGGATTTCCTTGGAATTTTGTCATTTTTTTAGAGTTTTTGAGCACCCTAAAGCCGGGTGGTGTCTTGAGCATAACTAAAGTATTTTTATATCAAATACCTTACATAACTGCAATTAAACGTGAAAGAATCATTTCTCTATCTTGACTGAGAGCTGAGAAAAAAAATAAAACGTGATTTTCATATTTTATTTTTTTTCTCTCGGTTCCTAATGCCCATTGGCGGCTATAACTCTAGTTTTGCACTATTATAGGTCCCTACTACCCACATACAAATCGACATTCAAATCTGTGAGTTACAACTGCAAACGTCCCCTTGTTAGTATAATAGGTTCTTAGGTGCTTGGGTACTTACAATTAGTACGGTAAACCTAATAGATGATGATTTTCTGGCTATTAGTGCTACAATTACAATGCTTTTAAGATACTGAAGAGTTAGAAAGTTGGAAATAATAAAATTAAATTAAAAGTTTTATATGGAAGCGTTGACAGTTTTTTTTTTCCTCACACCTCAATTGTTTTTTTATTAATTACTGAAGGGATTACTTTTTCATATTATCAAATTTAGTTTCATTTTTGATATTTTATTCTAAGAGCCCACCTGGTCCATATAAAAACATAAAACCCACTACTACACCTTTTGCAAGGCAGACCCCCATTTTGAGGGTAAATTAACTAGACTAAGTGCGACCATAAGAACAAAGTTGTATTGTCATTGGTCCTTGAAACTTGTGCAAATTTTCAAGTTAATTAGATTGTTGGAGATTAGTGAAAATTACGATGAATGATTCCGTTACATACATGTGAAGTTAATAAAAGCGTATTACTAAGTATAAACTTTTAGTCGGTTCTACTTCAAAGTGAAACTAAAAACAAATGAACAACGCATCTGTGTTCCAGGAAAACAAATAACTGTCTAATAAGAAATAGATTAATTTTTTTCCACTTTAACTATATTTATTTCATCAGAAGTATTGTTTCAAATGTTTGTTGTTTTTTTTTCATTTATTGATATTTACAACTGTACAAAATAATATACAAGTAAATGTGTTGACAGTGAATACAATGACATGTAAATAACCTGCGAAGAACTACTCACTGTAGCACTTCAATAAAATCTACACTAAAAGGTCTCTAGGCCATCTTCTTTTCAGACGTCTCGGAGGATTATCAGGGATGGAGGAAGAAGCAAGTTGGGAGACTAGTGGATTGGAGTGGTTATGGAGCTTACTATGCAAGGATAGGTATCTGGTTTGGGTAACGGTCGGGTTAAGAGGAGGCAGCTCCTACGCCCGCCGAGAATACCTTTTATCGATTCTTACCTTCTTCCGATTTATTTCGGTGTTTTAGTCGCTACTTTTCGAGGGGAAAGGTTATTCTCATTTATTTACGGAGAAACTTTAAATCCCTGTTCAAAGTAATATTAACTTCTCTTTACCTTATGATATTAATATGAGAAATAAGAAAATAATGAAGTGGAAATAAGAAAATGTCAAAATATAAGAAACTAAATCAATTTTGAATTAATTAATATAATACTAAACCACCAGTAATGTTAATTCTTGATAAACTTTGTGATGTGAGGGAAGTGTAAATAACAAATTATAAATATTTAAAAGACAGAATCCTTAAGTATTTATTTGTCATAACTCCTATTTATTTAACATTTGTAGATACATGTTTCCGAGACAATGCTCCATCATCAGGCTTCTAAATTTTTTTTTAAAACACATTAATCTATAACATTATACCAACAGTTTTACAATTATATAGTAACGTGTCATTTACCTCTTAATCTGTGATTATTTTAACATTGTCTATTCTCCATGTTATAATCCATTATACATTATAAGACAGAATCCTAGTTGAAAGTGATCATGTTAATTTCTGCTATATTTTCTCAAGGGAAGTGGAAATAAGAAAATATGAAACCTATGATATACTTTCTCAGATTTATTTTTAGATCGATATGTTTTATTGAAATAATTATACAATCTGTCTCAATTTAGGGCAATAAGTATTATGGATGACAAAGAATGCATTCACAAAATAAGCATACTGAAATTTTATCACTTAAATTGATACAACAACTAAAAATATATAAAACTCCAAATCCATGTACAAATTAATGTTCTTAAGTTATGTAACACTTATACACATTAGATAAGAGGGAATAAGAAAACATGAATTGATAAAACACTTAATCCTTTATGAAACTCATGTTGTTAACTTATGTTTCAGTTATTTACATTTAAGAAGACTAAATATCAATATAACACACGTTGAATCCAAGTTGAAACTGTAGAAGTGATTGTTTACATGTGAGGTTATAGGAAAGAGCTATCGATAAATGTAAACTCGAAGTGAAGCGTAAGGATCGAACTGGTCGGTGTAGCGCTGGTCAAGGCAGTTTGCTGCCTCCTCTTAACCCGACCGTTACCCTAGTTTGGGCTAAATTAGCACCATAAAGAACATTAAGGTCTTTATGGATAAGTTTATTGGTGACAAAGTAAGGAGCATTGAGGATTTTTCGAAGGATTTTGGATTGCAAGGATTAAATACGAGTTGAATTGGATGATTTAGCGGAGCCCCAAAACTCAACTCCGTACGTCCAAGTAGGTCTTATAATTATATATAATTATATTTACTGTCATGTAAATGAGTCTTTTGTAATCAATTGGGAGCTTTGATCGTTTGTCTAGTGAATGTTGAAGTACTCTATAACGATGAGCAGTTTCTTGTCGTTTTAGTCTTGTATGTGGATTCCAAGTAAGACTTTTGTCCAGATGGAACCCTTGTTAGCGGGTATGTTCAACAGAGATTAGTGGAATATCATTAAAGGATACTGTAGGACAGGAAGTCGTGGTTTACGACGAAGGGTAAAGGTTATTTGTTGGAATTTATTTTTATTCTCCAATTTCGAAACCATTCTTCAATGTTATTAATATGAGATTTTAGTGATGATTTAGGGATGCAACGAAGCACTATATTTAAATGAAAATTAAATATTTACATATCGCTAATCAAAATGACGACTGAATTACAACGAGTTGACTCCGAAATTAGGCCCAAAATATTACTTACAAGGGGAGGACACACTCAGTCTCTCACGGATCTTGTTGGCAATTTTTTTGGAGGTTCCTGGCCAAAAAATATTAGACACATATTTTGCCGTTCCGACCAATGGGCCCTAGAAGCCGAGAAAAAAAATAAAATAGCGTTAAACTAATTTATTTTTTATCTCGAGTTTAAAAAATGATATCGACATGATTCTTGCACCAAGATTTTCAGTTTTGATTGCGAATTAAAGGAAAAATACAGTCGCTCCATAGATTTTGGTTTAGGTTAATTAAATTCTAAAAAAATGATTAGTTTTTCAAGCAAACTACCTCTATAGATTTTTTCACACAAAAATTGAGGTCAGATTCTAATTTGATTTTATTTTGCAGTTGAACATGTTAAAATATGATTGTGATAGTTGACATAAAAACATTATAGCAATAACTGCCTCACTTCTGTTGCTGACAGGATTTTGTTGAATATAATGAAAATGAAATTGTAATGTAATAAGCTTCAGTTATTAGAACCCAGTAAACAAAGATTACAAAACGGGTTGGAGATGTGTTCTGGGTTTGAAGAATAAAATAAAAATTGTAAATACTTAACAATCAAATCTAATATGTGGTTCTGTCTGTATATAATGTAAATATTAATTTGTAATAAGTTATCATTACAATAAATAATTAATAATTATAATTATTTTAATAATAATTAAGGAACAAATTATTTCTCCCAATTAGTATATATATATATATATATATATATATAAATATATATTTTTTTTTTTTTTTTTTTTTTTTTTTTATTGATATCTCTATATATACATACGTTTCCTGAGTTTTGAGGGTGTTGAAATGGAATTCTAGGGCTAAAATAATTTTCTATCACATTTTACAGTGTAAAAGCTACAATTTTTCAAGTGAAGTATATTCAATATAATTTTTTCACAAGAACCGATATCGGATTCGATTTCAGCATTCAAGAGAACCCTTAAATACGAAATTTCATCCAAATAGAAAAATAAAAGTTTGTAAGCTTCAAAGTTTGCCTGACCTAAATGGTAGGCAACTTTTGTTTAAATTGATAAAAACGTGAATTACGCTTAGACGGTTTTACGTATCAACTTTATTTTTTTACACAAAATATAGGGTTAAATGTATTTGGTTTCATCATCCTATCTGGTTTCAAACTCAAGTTAAAAATCAAAATGTTTTTCGGATTTTCCAATTTTTTTAATAGGTTTTTGTTCATCGAATTTTACATTTATATACATCAAAAGAAAGCTGAGACCCTCCTCTTTCCAGCGATACCAAGTGAATTGCATGACAAAGTAATGACGATTTAAAGGTATGTAACCAATAATCGGTTTTAAAATTTCATTTTCCTGGAAGAGGGTGAAAAAAATGATATTTTTTGATTTTGTTGAATAACCGTTTTTTTAATGTTTTTGAGGGTGCTAAATTAGAATCTGACCTCAATTTTTGTGTGAAAAAATCTATAGAGGTAGTTTGCTTGAAAAACTAATCATTTTTTTAGAATTTAATTAACCTAAACCAAACTATGGAGCGACTGTATTTTTCCTTTAATTCGCTATCAAAACTGAAAATCTTGGTGCAAGAATCATGTCGATATCATTTTTTAAACTCGAGATAAAAAATAAATTAGTTTAATGCTATTTTATTTTTTTTCTCGGCTTCTAGGGCCCATTGGTCGGAACGGCAAAATATGTAAACATAATATGTAAATATTTTTTGACCAGGAACCTCCAAAAAAATTGCCAACAAGATTCGTGAGAGACTGAGTGTGTCCTCCCCTTGTTAGATTAATACGCTAGAAGTGCTCCCAGAAGCTGCATACATCGCTAGAAACATCAACTGAATTGTAGCCTAGCCAATCCACAAGTTTTTCAATATTACTATAGTATATTTTTTTTTTTATTATTTATTGAAATTTACAACTTTATATGTAATATAAAATAATAATACATCAAATAAATATGATGATAATGATGAAAATGACGTATGTCCAAACTGGTCTAACTCCTGTCGTGTGAATAAGTCTTTTGTAATTTATTAGGAGCTTTGGACACAGTAAATTTTTAAGTAGTTGGAAACTACGAGCAGTTTCTTTTCTATTAAATCCGGTATTTGATAAGTAATGTTTACAAAATATGTACATATTTAACATAGAATGTACATTATTAAGAGAAAAAAAAAATAGAAGTTTTCTTTTAAAAAAATTTTCTTTTTTCGAAATAATAATGTGGATCTCTCAGTCAAGGTCACTATTGACTGAAATTTCAAAGAAGATTGATGGATCGTTCGTCATTTTTTTCAGCTGCCATCTCAATTATTTTTATACGTATCCAATATATATATTTTTCTTCTTTTCTTTACTCATTTTAACAAGCAACTCTTAACAATCAAGAAAAAAGAAAAACAAGATCAGGTATAAATATATTGAATTTAATTAATTATTATTCACTGATAATTATGAAGATTGAGTATTGGATACGAGATGAATTTAATGGTTTAGTGGAGCCCCAAAGTTCAACTCCGTATGTCTAATATGGTCTAATTACTGTTATGTAAATCAGTCTTTTGTAATTAATTTGGAGGTTTGAACGTTTGTCTAGTAAATGCTGAAGTAGTCGAAAACAAAAGGTATTTTCTCGTCGTTTTAGTCCTGTATATGAATTCCAAATAAGACGTTTGTCGAGGTGGAGTCCTAGGTAGCGGGTATGTTCAACAGGGATTAGTGGAACATCATTAAAGGATACTGTAGGACAGGAAGTCGTAGGTTAAATTGGATAGGATTTATTTTGATTCTCCACTTTTGACACCATTCTTGGTGGTTTATGATATGGGATTGGAGTGTCTGGGTGGATAGTTTTAAAACTGATAATAAATGTTCAACATTTGAAACTATTCTTTGAATAAAAAATTCTAAAATAAGTTACAAACAATTCATGAGCCCTTCTATTCCATTATGCCTACTTAAGCTAATAATTCATCAGTCAATGCATCTGTTATCAATCTATTGTAGAGATCTCTGTAGCTATCTCTGTATCTATGTATTGAGAACTATCTCACCTCAATAGAACGGTCACAAGAAACTGCCTTTGAGAATAACTTTCCAAGGAACATGCTTCAACCTACAAGATCGGGGTCATCAACTAGCTGCAGTCTGCATCTTCTCAAACCCAGTTTCTCTTTCGGTCATGTCTTATAGTTTCTCTTTCTTGCTGTCCAGTTCTGATGGAGAGCACTTCCAATAACGGACACTTCTAACAAACGGACTTGATAGAAAAGAAAACAGATTTAGTCGTTTCTAATTTCGAAAAAAAGTCTCTCTTAAACGGACACCTAGGGAATAGTGAGATATGATTTTTTTTAAACAATAAATAGTTATTACTTCTCAATGTAGAATAAGAGGATAGAGGGTCTCTGTTTTATTATATTTTACTCGAAAACGATGCAGTCTTGTAGAACAACTGTAATGATAACAGTTGACGGTTTAAGACTATTTTCTTTTCTTTTTTTTTTTAATATTTATTTATTTATGAAACAACTGTACAAATATATACATCAAGAAAATGTGTTGATAACGATTACAATAACGTGTCAAAACTTGAAAATAACCACAAATCAGTAGCACTTCAATAAAAATTCTACTAGGTCTATGGGTCATCTTCTTTATAGATGCCTCAGAGGGTTATCGGGAATAGAGTGAGAAGCAAGTTGTGAAGCTAGTGGACTTGAGAGGTTATGGAGCTTACTATGAAAGAATAGGTATCTAGTCTGGGCTAAATCAGCAACATAAGGAAGATTAAGGTCTTTATGGATAAGTTTATTGGTGACAAAGTAAGGGGCATTGAGGATTTTAGGATTGGATAAGAGATGAATTTGATGGTTTAGTGGAACCCCAAAGCTCAACTCCATTCGTCCAAATAGGTCTAATCACAGTCATGTAAATGGGTCTTTTGTAATTAATTGTGAGCTTTGAACGTTTGTCTAGTAAATATTGAAGAGGTGTTCTGTCGTTTTAGTCTTGTATGTGGATTCCAAGTTAAACGTTCAACTGCGATCAGTGGAATGTTATTAAAGGATACTATAGAACAGGAAGTTGTAGGTTTACGACGAAGGGTAAAGGTTATCTGTTGGGATTTGTTTGGATTTTTTTTAATTATCTAATTTTGACACCATTCATGAAGTTTAATGATATGAGATTGGAGTGTTTGGGATGATATAAAAGGATCATGATTTACTGATAATATGTGTCATCAGCGTAAGTGGTGAGGACTGTGTCAGCTGTATAGACTGTGCAGAGGATGGGACCTTGGATACTACCTTGAGTAACACCGACAGATTGTGTAAATAGAGAATATTTATGGTCACTTAAATGTAATATCTTAGAATTTGTGTAGATATATCATAGAAAGTTCCTGATCTATAAAATTAAACCATAAATATTTCGAAGAACCTTTTTTAGAAGACTAGAGAACGAAGGAGTCTTGTTCATTGTACATTGATTATTCCTTCCTTATCTTGCTCCATTCTCTCTTAGCCTATTTCAATCGCTACTCCTTACAGTGCCTTCCAACGCGAGCAAATACCGATGACCAATGGTCCCTATGGATATTTATTCCGTTTTATGATAATAGATTCGAGATTAGAACCCGGACCGCTATACCGCTCCAGTCGTGAGCTATCTACTGGAGCGTGAAACTGGCTCCAGCTGTTGAGTATCATATATCTGTTGGGATCCTGTTCTCCAGTATGATAATCTCCATTGTCCGGCTACTGGGGTTCAGAACTGGAGAAATATGAGGTTGAATATTTAAAAATTGTTTTACCACATACAGAACATCAATAATAAAGTTTAATAATGTTCAGATAAAACCAGAATTCTCAAAGTATTTTCTTTATTAATTCCTTGATGCGACTTCCAAACGTCTGCTTCAGTTTTTGGATTACAACTTCTAATCTCAATTTTATGTTCAGAGATTTCGTCTAAATGTACACAAACCCAGAACGTCTGCCCTTATTCTTATATCCTCTTTTTTTGGAGGCCAAGTGGATAAGGCAGATACATCATAATCAAGCCTCTGAACTCACATTTCAATTTGAAAATACGATAGAAATTTAGAAATATATATTAAAAAATGATATATTTCATTTGGAATGCTATTTGTGCAATCTTTATTTTAATTAAATGCTTCTGTTCTATAAAAAAAAAAAAAAAAATAAAAAAAATAAAAATAGTTTCAGTATTATTTTTATTACTTTTTATTATTACGTTGAAAATGCGTCGAAGTGAAAAATACTGTGCCTTGCAGGATTTGTATTAAAAGTATAACGTTGAAAACCTTCGAAATGCCGTTAGTTGAAACTTGTAAGATCGTAGATTGAAAATTGTAATATAGATTTACTTCGGAATTGTAAGAGTATAAATTAATCACCTTATTTAAAAGACTATTTTTTTTTTTATTTACACACAATTTATATGTATTTATTCTTAAAACATGAGGAAAAAACAAACAAAAAAAAACGTTCCACTAACAACCCAAGAAAGGTCCTTGGTTTCTGTACTTCAGTACGGATGTATTGTTACTAGGCCAACGGTTATGAAAGGAGAACATTTGGCCAGAATTTTCGCTCAACCGCAAGGTTTTTCCCCATTTAAGGGTACCCACTTTTTTAGAGGCTGGGTGTTCCCCTGGAGGGTCTCCTGATCTCGAAGTCGATCCACGGCTAAAATAACAGTAAACAAATTTTCTGCCTTCAACAGGTCTCGAACTCGGGTCTGGGAGCATCTTGGTCAAGTGCCTAACCCACTGAACTACCGCGCTTCACAAATATGACTACAACACTAAAAAACTGCTTGTAGTTTTCAAGTTTTTTCAACATATACTAATCAAACGTTCTAAGCTTCTAATTAATTACAAAATAGTCAATTGCATGACAATAATTAGACCTATTCGTATATAAGAAACAAAGTATAAGACTCCACTAAATCATCTAGTTCCTCTCGTATCCAATTATTACAATCAAAATCCTATCGAAAAATCCTCTATTATGTAAACAAGGATCATCTTAACAATATATAAACAGACTTGTCCATTGTGAACTCAATGTCTCATATGTTGCTGATTTGGCCCAATTAAGATACTGATAAGAAATGAGGTAGTCGGCTAAATGATGTGATAAATGAATGAGATAGGTTCTTCCTATGACTATTCGGTTTTTCTGTTCCTACTTGAAACAAATTTTGTATTTTTTTAAAGCTAAAGACGATTATCCTCATTTTTTTTGCTTAATATCTCCCAGCATTAGGTTTTTGTCATGATTCTAATTATCTTCGCGATATCGTTACTAGTTAAATGATATTATCTTTTCTAATAAGTTTCTCCATTATGTTTAATATAATTTTTAATATTAATTTTTGACTTGAGATTCAATAAATTTTTTTAATTAATGATATTTTTTCTTATTGTAAATTATAATTTCTTTTTAAATTTCAGGACGAGCGAACTGGTCGCTTTGATGGCCATCTCTACGACCCTTTTTCTCTTCCTTCACACACGTGACCTCCACAGCAAGTTGAAGGAGATGGAAGTCAAGTTACAACCGGACGTCAGCCTTAGTGGTCATCAAACTTCAGGTTAGTTTAAATAATTTATTTATATTCTGACTAGGGTAAATCACTAGTTATGGTCACCTCACCAGTTATGGACAGGTTTTTACGTTTCTAACCAAAATAAGCCTTTGCTTGTTTTCTTTGTTTGATCCTTTTAAGAAACGTTTCACGAAAGGGCTTCTACTCACTTGCTAATGAATCCTTCTCTCCCATCCATTTCCGTTTGGCTTAGTTAATGTTTTCCAGAATTAGTATTGTGCAATAGCTCCTGTGTGTAGTGGGTGTGATTTTACAAGTGAACATTATTAAGGAATTGCTTTGAAATTCTTCGCCAGTTTCAGGTTTTAGAGGTATGTATCTGTTCATTTTGGTTTATGTTTTTTTTCAGACCCCTTTGTTTTTCATTTTGTCACTTTAATCAATTAAAATTTTTAACTGACCACAACCGGTCTATAAATATCTATGATTTTATTTATGGTTACCCATGACCATTTCAAGTTTTTTGGCATAACAAGTGTTCTTATCATAAAAAAATGTAGATTTTCCCTGGTTTAATTGTATTGTCTTAAAAGTAAAATACGATAACGTTTACTAGTTTTGGTCATGGGTGACAAATGTTAGGTCTATCAGTGACCATAACTAGTTATTATCAGTGTATAAATGTATAATAGTCACTTGCTTTTACGATTTTAATTTTTCTTCAAGATGCTTTTTTAGAATCATCTTTTTTTACAGTAAATACTTATTTGTAACTATGTCTAAGACGATATTCGTACTCTGAAGATGATGCCACACAGGCAAAAGAATAAATTCTTAAAGGGGCTTCTGTAAAATCTGTAGCAAAAAAGTATGTGTTTTTGAAATGGATGTTTTTCCAACTTAAAATACCTAGTACCAATGTTATTACTCCCTTTTATTATAACTGGTACAAAATCCCAAGGATGACGTTAACTCGAAGATTAAAAGGCACAGGAAGGTTTCAGTGTGGTGGCAGACCCCATTTTGTCTGCTGAAGAGGAGGACATGTTAGAGAAATGGATTATTCATTGCTCTAGACGGGGGTTTCCCAAACGAAAAATTGATTTATTCTTGAGCGTCAAAGAACTAGCAATAGTTTCGAACCGACAATGTAAATTTAAAGATGGTACGCCCAGTGACGGATGGTATAGGGGTTTTCTCCGTCGCCATCCGAATATCTCCAGTAGAACCACTGAAGCCGTATCACTAGCCAGCAACTCTTGTGTGTCTGAGAAAGACATCCGTGGTTTTTTACTCAGTGGAAAATATTTTAAAGGAAGAACAAGTCTTTGATGTTTTGTGTTTCCCATCGCGGATTTTTAATGGTGACGAGTCTGGATTTCTATGAAATCCCGGAAGCAGCAGTAAAAAGTGTTTTCGGAGTTTTATTTTTGATTAATTAATCCTTGATTTTTTATTAACCTCAAATGATTGATAGGTATGCATAAATAGTGAATTTTAAAATAAAAAAAACAATTGTTTACAAACTTTTTGTTCATATGACCATAACTAGTTTTTACTATGACCATATCTCATACACTGTGCCCATAACTGGTATTTTTAGGATATTTGCATAAAAACTGAGTAATCTATTTCAAGGAAAATACAGAGCTTTAGTAAATTTACCATTTAATATAACAAGAATTTGTGAATCTAAATATATAAAAAAATAGTAATCTGCGAAACAGTCTAGACGGTATCCTCTTTTGCATCAATAAATTTCCTTAACTATGACCATAACCCGTTATTAACCCTAGTATATGTTAAAAAAAAAAAAATAATAAAAAAAAATATTATATTGTGACTGATCTACTGGGTCTGAGGTAAATACAGAACTCCTCTTGGGCACAGTTTTGTGTGCGTTAGTAATGAAGTCAAAAGCCCACACTCTCTCTCCTAAGTGGGTACCTTTCCCTACTAGATAGTGAACATCCGCTTAGTAGTGGATGCTGACCACATCACCTTGCAAAACCTTTGATCTTTGAAAAAACATTACTTCTTCTTATGTTAATCTAAGCTGTTAAACATCTTTTAATTAGACACTGAATGTTAGAAATCGGTTTTATAATTGGTACATCAGAATATTATTACAGCACCATATCAATTTATTCGTTATTATAACCTAGTTAAAAACGTGTAAAGTAAAAATTAAAAAAAACAAAACAAGCATCTATACTTCGTTGTATTACATGTTCCCATTAATTTATAAGCAGCTACTATAATTACTTGAAACAATACCTTGACTAATCTAAGCGTAATGGGTTTCGATACACGATATTTAAAATATGGATATTTTTCTATCAAATATTTGTGTATTTTAAAAATCCTATAGTAATGAGGATGGGAAGGGGAAATGTGTGTTCGGTGATAAACTGTCTTTCCCCAGCGAATTGTGTTTTTTCAAATTTTGGCGGACATGCCTTCATTTTCCCATATTTCCATGTATGTCGGTTGCCGGACATGCAACATATTCCCCACCACTACACCAAATTAAAATGGTTATTCCTTCTTTCCGTCGACAGTACTTCCTTGGTTCGTTCCTTTACAAATCTCTTTCCTCTCAGTCTCCTTCCTATATCCTGAAAGCTTTAACATTAAAATCGTCAGTGAGTTCCCGCAAAACCAGATCCCGTTCCTTAGACCTCTACCTAACTCCTTTCAACACAACATCCTTCAAACGTTCCTTTATATCCAGAGCGGAATTCTCTCCCTTCCATCATTCGCCATTCCTCCTCCCATAACAGCTTCAAATCCCGACTTTTCATTTACCTGTTAGAGATTCAATCTAATAGTCATATAGATGTAGAAAATATCTCTTAAAATGAGATATGAACATTCAGAATGTAATATTGATTTTGTACAGTATTAGTCTAGTATTATTGCACTGAATTGGTTTTGGCATAATTTATATTATTTATCAGATAAGACACATTATCTTTCCAGATAATTTATATTTGCTTTGATTATTGTATTTGATTTCATTGAGTTTTTGTTTAATTTTCTCTATTTTTGTTTTCTTAACTTATCTTAGATTCTAACCTCAAGACATAATTTGTTTTTTGTGTGATATTTGAAAATATGTAACAATACTTTTATATTGTAATTGGAATTTCGTTTAAATTCCTAATTTAACTTTAATTATATTTTCCTTACTTTTATCATATCTCTTAATTATATATACGGTATGCTAGGTAGCCATCAATTGTTCATTGTAATTATTCTTAAGGGGCTAAGGCCCCAGAATAAAATTTATTTTCATTCGTTCATTTGGGACGGCTCAGTTTTCCTACCATGTCAGGAAAAGTCGTATGAGCACGTGTTGATGATGGCAGACCTTATCTAAGTCTTGCGCGTTCGTGCATGGACTGTTTCTGCTCACCGACCTATAAAAATGTAAGTAATAAAAATTAATTTTTTTAATAGTTCAGTTCTTGTTCAACTCAAAGACCCCTTTCTATTGAAATAGATATTTTTTAAAGGAATATAAACGAAAGCTAAAAAAAATGATCAAAAGCAATGTTTTTCCAGCCAGATCTTGTCATTTTCGTTGGTTCGGGACAGGCAGTTCTACAACAGCCTTTTCTGTAGAAAAAAAAAAGGGTTTTAAAATGTAAAATACTAAATGTTTGGTTAACGCTTGTGGTTGGAAATAAAATTCTTCTTCGTTTATAAAATATTAAAGAACCAAGTTTATGTCTTACCTTGATTGTGGTCACCTAACAAGTAGAATAAATTATGCATATTGAACTTTGGATAGCAAACTTGAAGAATGTCTTTGATTCGAAGAATTTTGACACCCACCAGCAATATTTACGAAAATCTTAAATTTCTTCCCCCGCTAAGATGTTTCCTTTTCCGGCTTGGGTTGTAATTTCCCTGCGTTTGATGGTTTGGTCTTTAATTTTTAATTAAATACTTCAACAACTTGATGTATGAATAAGTGTGTAAAATTCATTAATACATTATACTGATCTCCCATGATTTTTCGTGTAAAGTTGTAACCACTTTTAATATTCTAAAAAATAAATGTTCGGACCTATCTGGGAATATGACCCATATGCACCCAGTGCCTAATTCTTTATTCATTATAAGCTATTTATAAATTTTAAACATTTAAAATAATTTAATTGTGAAATAATTTAACAAAAATGATAAACACTTGAGGTACGCATGATGATATATAAGGATCAATACAATTAGGATTGATGAATTAATTGCCACTTCTATTGAGATTATTTTATTAGAAAACTAGTATCGAATGCTAAACATTCATCTTCAGTTCTTCGAGGTAACTAGAACACTTACCTGTACCATACTAGGTGTTTTAGTTACCTCGAAAAACTGAAGATGAATGTTTAACGTTCGAAACTAGTTTTCAAATAAAATAATCTCAATAGAAGTGGCAATTAATTCATCAATCCTAAAAATGATAAAATAAACATGAATATATGAAAGTGGTAGGAATATTTAAAATAGCATTTAAAAAACAAAACAATATCGTGTTTCGATATTCAAAGCTAAAAAAATTATCTATATTTTCCTTATGATACACATCCCCACAGAAACCTATTGCAACAATTACGAGCCATATTCATAAAATTTATGTCATTTGTATGAAATACGTGTATACACAAACAAACTTGGACGGCATAGGTATCATTACAAATTCCAGGCATATCTCAACGCAAGGTGAAAAGGAGCTGGGTGAGAGAGTGTATGTTTTCAATATATTTCATCCTCTTATGAAACATTCGATCAATAACAGAGAACAAACACTCAACTATAAATATAATATCATCGCTGTTATAATCTTAGTAATAATCGAAATCGATTTGCCATTTTCGATTATGTTTCGATACTATCGTCTATCGTTGATTTCTTTCCCCTATATATGTATTTTTCCTTTGCACTTATCATTGTATTTGATGTCATAGTAAGTTATTTGATGTCATTCTTCGGTCATCAGGTTTACTGCAAAGTGGCTGTGTCATCTCCAAATGCTGAGAATATCCGGGTAGTTTAGGAATATCGTTTTGAAGTAATTTACTATCGTTATTACAAAGGGTAATGTATGGTGTGGATTTACTGTGTGAACATTTTCTTTTTTTTAAGGTTAAAAAGTTATTTTTATTCTGTTAATTATTTAAATGTTTAATCTGAGGAAATGTTTGTAGCAGTGTGTTATAGAGAATTGAATGTTTTTTATGAGCGCTTTTCAATCTTTGTGAACAAAGGAGCACTAAAAAAGTACTGAGCACAGATTTGGGACATGCTTTTTACTAAGTCGTTCAGACGAAACCATGGAAGAATTTCTAATGCAAATTTATCGTTCCCGAATTACGAATTATAAAATTAGGATTGATGAATTAATTGCCACTTCTATTGGAATTGATTTATTAGAAAACTAGTTTCGAATGCTAAACATTCATCTTCAGTTCTAAAACATACAGAATTTTCTACACATCAGTACTATGTTACATGGATTATATATGCTAAAGTTTTCAAAAATGTAAGACAAGAAATCAAACATTAGTACTCACCTCGGGAGGTAAAAAAGCTAACTGAAATATATCCATCGTGAGAAGGGGAAGGGGGCAAGTAAGTTGAGTTTTTTGGTATTTACTATGACATTTCCCCTATGACTCATTGGATTTTTCCGCTCCTATTGGAAACAAATTTAAAATGGGGCTATTGGAAATGTTTATCTGATCATTTAAAATAAAAGTCTGGAACGGTTTTAAACGATTTTATTATTTCTTATATTTCATAAATATTTAATTTTAGGCTATTTTCTACTTAATGTAGTATTTTAACTCCTGATTCTTTATTAAATATATGGTTATTTTCATTTCGATTGATTGCGAAATTAGAGTTTTGGGTCTTTTACTCTTTGATTTACCGATCGTCCTGTTTTTCTCGTGTATTATGCTTCACAGTCATTACTAAAGCCCGGATTTTCGTGCAAGAAAAATTCTGAAATGTGCAGTAAAAACTTGAAATCGTGCAAAGTCGTGCAATAAAAACTTAAAATCATGCAAAATAAAATGCAAATGATAAAAAATGTTGAACAAACAATTTGCTAGTTACATTCCTTTCCAAAAAGTGGTTTTTATCTTAAAATTTATTGATCCGGTCCTTAGTAAGGGAGTAATTAAATAGTCCTTGTCTAAAACGCAATAAGAACAAATCGCATCTCTTTCTTGTACATGCTATACATAAGCTATGTGTACATATTACTTATGAATACAAATATGTATATTGCAATTACAAATAAAAATAACCGTACATTTATGCTCTAAATCATTAAATAGGGATAAAAATTCAAGTTAAAAAGTTACTCGAATTAGAGTGTGCATCAACTTGTGACTTTCTTTCGCTGCCGATAGCTTTGTTACAGGGCCCACAATATATTATTTTGTCACCGGATTTTAGTTCCGGATATTTTACTATCCATCCTGGTATCTTTGAACTAACACTAGCTGAAATTTTAGGTATTTTAATGGAGACAATGTTACTCCTTAGAGGGAAGTCGGAAACTAAAAAATTATTGCTTCCGATGAGAAAAGTTATGAAGGAGAGTCAAAATTTCTTGGAAGGTGGGGATCCGAGTTCCCTAGCTCAAGTCAATCTAAACATTTCTAAGAACACTGTAGAAGCGTATTCATTTTAACACGCTTGGATTTTTATATTTTTGTACTAAGAATAGTTTATATCACTTAAAAAAGAAAAATTATGACCTATATAAAAATAAAATTATTCATTCTTCTAAAAGTTGCTACTTTTTCAAAAAGAAGAAAGTGTTGTGCGCATTCACGATTTGAATCCAGGAATTTTGTGCATTCAAACTGCAAGATGTGCAATTTTATGCATTAAAACAGCAGAATGTGCAATTTTATGCATTCAAACTGCAGAATGTGCAATTTTATGCAGTAACCCCCAAAATGTGCAATTTTGTACAATATTAAACTAGGTAAATTTGGGCCTAAACATCCTAATTCATATCAATAATTTGTCCCTGGCTGATTACGAGCTTGCAATAAAAAGATGCAATTGCACGAGAATCCGGGCTCTAGTCATTACATTTTAGTTCGTGTACACTGCTTTTTTGGAAAATCCATGTAACATAGTACCGTAGAAACTCAATAATTCGTCATGAGTGGGGGAGAGGAGGTGACGAAATATCAGAAATGCCGAATTACAGAATTTTTCTGGTAACGTAACAAAAAAGCATTTTAACTATATAATTGTATTTCCTTTTTGTTTTTTTTGGCAATTTATTGAATGTAAAAACGAACAGATGAACATTATACACACTAGAGTTGAGTCATAATTACAAAAATCACAAAAAAAAAAAGCTAAACACTTGCCGCATCCCATCAGGTCTGAAATATGTGATTCACATTGCTGCTCGAAACCACTCAAATGCACTTAGTTAACATTTCCTCTACTTCTTTGCATGGAATAGTGGAAGAATTAAAAACGTCATTGTCATTATATTTTTCATCACTAGCTTCTTTTGAGCACTCAGCACTTGTTCTATAATTCCATTGTCATTTAAAATTTCATATCCTACATCAGTACTATCCATGTTCAACCAGCTGCTTACCTCTTGCTTATCTTTTCTCATTTTTTAAGCTGGAGCAGAAGTTGCAGAGCCAAACGCTAATGTTTTTGTTTGAAGATCTTTCCAGTATTAACTGAGTCCGAGAATTCGTCAACTCTGGGCTTGTTCTGTTTGTGTTTTTCTATGAAATGATTTATAAAATTTATAAATATAAGCGTATTTTTTAGTGACAAACCAAATGAGGCGGTATAAAGATTAAATAAGTAACAAGGGGAAAAAATTAATTACATTATTTAATTTTGTTATTTATAGTTGCCAATATAAATAAAAAAAACCAGACGAATTACAGAATAAGACGAATTATCGAGTAACGAAATATCGAGTTTCCACTGTACTGATGTGTTGAAAATTTTGTATGTTTTAGAACTGAAGATGAATGTTTAGCATTCGAAACTAGTTTTCAGGTAAAATTATCCTAATAGAACTGGCAATGAATTCATCAATTCTAATAGTATTGATCTTTCTATACCATCATGCGTAACTCAAGTGCTACATAAGTTTTAGCTTCGTATTGATTAAAATAAACGTTTTCTTCCTGACTGTAATAATGTCAGATAAATCACTTTCTTTTATGTCGAAGATGCATCTCAGTATTCGTTGCTCGAAATTTCGAACAAACAAATCGAGCATCACGAACTCCGGAAGCTCCGAAGCAATCCTTCGTTCAAGAAACATCGCTACCCTCAGGTTAGCCAGAAAAGGCACGAATTCCCGTTCAATCGCCTGTCGCCCAAGAAGATATCAGAAGGAGGAAACCGACTAACACAGATCGTGACGATCCAGAACAATAGTGGCGACGTGCGTTTTTTAGAAGACATTCTTCCTCAACACGACTTCAGTCAGAGAACTGGAACACGTGTTGCGGAATTGGCGGCACACGAATTAACCAACCGAGTTACGAGAGCCGGCGATTCTTCGGGTTAAACGGCTTTGATTCTCGACTTTCGATGTTATCGGGGCAGGGAATGGACTTGGAGCAATTCTGAAGACAGGCTGCGCAAGATCCATTAAGATAGGATGTTCAATTATTGTACATCGGCGAACCAACATCAAGATAGAAAATTTTGTAAACAACATTCAATACCAACGAACTAGTTAAATAATAATTTAAATTTATGCTGTTCAATAAAGCAGAGTCACGATACAGTTCTTAATCGTTCATTTATACGTTTTGAATATATTTTTAAAATCACATTTAGTCTAGGGCAGAGATTTTGTACAGAAGCTTTAAAAAAAAAAAAAATAATAATAATAAAAACAATTATTTAAATGAACTAAACTCACCGTCAAAAGTATCGCAACACTCTTAAATATTTGAATTTTATAAAAACGTATTTTTTTTCATAATAAAGAAAAGTTCTAAGTTCTATAATAAACATTCCTAAACTAGGTATAAACAGTTTTTATTAAAATAAATTAAATACTTCTTCCAATAAAAAAAGAAATTTAGAAAACTTACTTTTTAAATTTAAAATTTTTAATTTACAAGACTAAAGCGAAAAAAAACTGCCCGTCGTTACAGACTTCTAAAACATTTACTAGACAAGCGATAAAAGCTCCCAATTCATTACAAAAGACTTATTTACATAACGGTGATTAGACCTATTTGGACGCACGGATTTTAGCTTTGGGGCTCCACTTGACCATCCAATTCATCTCGTATCCAATCCTTACAATCCAAAATCCTAAACGCCCCTTACTTTGTCACCAATAAACTTATCGATAAAGACCTTAATGTTCTGTGTGTTGCTGATTTAGCCCATACCAGATACCTATCCTTTCATAGTAAGCTCCATAACCACTCAAATCCATTAGTTTCTCAACTTGTTTCCCACTCTTTTCCCGATAATCCTCCGAGGCGTCTGAAAAGAAGATGGCCTAGAGATATTCTAGTGTAGAATTTTTATTGAAGTGCTACTGATGAGTAGTTCTTTTCAAGTTTCGACATGTTATTGTAATCGATATCAGCTCATTTACTTGATGTATATATTTGTACAGTTGTAAATTAATATATAAAAAAATATATATTTTTAATAAGACATATTGCCCCCTCTGGCTTGAATGACTGCTTCCACTAAGACTAGCATAGCATAGTTGTAAATAACGAAACGAATGATTAACATGGGCTGAAGGAAATTAAAAAAAAAAAAAAATCTAAAATCCTATCGTTTGTTATTAACAGGGGAAAACATTGGGTCTAATCGTTAATGGCTCACGTTTAATAAATAATATCAATATGAATATATACCAAATATGGATTAAGGTAAAATAAAAACCAGGAAAATCTCGAGAACTATGGGTATTGCAATACTTTTGACGGAGAGTTTATATTATTGTTGATACAAAAATAATTACTTATATTCGAATAATGAATATTAGGTTAAAATTATTTAATATATTTTTGTAATAAATTCTCAACTATGTATTTAAATTTATTAGCATAATCAGCGAATATAATAACATAAAATTTTGGTTTACAAAATGTGGCTTGAAACTTATTCTTAAATAATCAATATTCTGGTGATAAAAGTATAGTTGACTGGACGATGAATGGAGAAGAAGATAGTCAGGGATGCAGCCAAAGTAACACCACGCTAAAGAAGGATTCTTTAATACGTGCCAACGTTTCGACCTGCGTTGCAGGTCTTCTTCAGGGCCACCGAACCACACTTGTGAGGAGAAGGACGATGACTATTAATAATCTTTTTAAAGAATCCTTCTTTAACGTGGTGTTACTTTGGCTGCATCCCTGACTATCTTCTTCTCCATTCATCATCCAGTCAACGATACTTTTATCACCAGAATATTGATTATTTAAGAATAAGTTTCAAGCCACATTTTGTAAACCAAAATTTTATGTTATTATATTCGTTGATTATGCTAATAAATTTAAATACATAGTTAAGAATTGATTGAATTGAAAAAAGAAAAGGGGGTATACGTGCTAAAATGCAATGTCATTGGTTTAAAATACAAATAAAATTGTTTGAACACTATATCACTAAAATATATTTACAAATGATTAAATATAATAGGACCATTTTATTATTCTGATTTTATTTATTTATTTTTTTTTTTTACTGTACAAAATAAAAACATCAAGTAAATACCTTGATAACTATTAGAATAACATTTCAAAACTTGAAAAGAACTACTCTTCAGCAGCACTTCAATACGAATTCTACACTAGAAGGTCTCTGGGCCACCTTCTTTTCAAGGATTGGATACGAGATGAATTTGATGGTTTAAACAAATCACGAATAGTACAGGGAAATTAGCTTCGAACCTTGAACTCAAAAAATTAAAAGGTCTTACTGCTGCAAATTTTTAAAACCACGCTTAGGTTTTTAGTTAGATTTGCTATAAAAGCGTGGTTGTCTGTTGTTGTTTTTTTTATAGTTCTTGAGAATCGATTCTTTGTCGATGTTCCCGCTACCGTAGGCCTATCACTAAGTCTTGTTAAATTATACAACGCATCGTTATTAAATATCTTAATTGAACAGTAGCAAACATTTTGAGTTCAAGAGAAACCAAAATTACTCCTGAATAGAGAAGAGAAGTTTGATCTCTAATAACAGCTATGACCGCGCTTTCTCCATCAGAATGGTAAAACCTCCCATTTCCTGTGATGAGAACGGGACTTGATCGAAATGGGATTTCTGAAAATCGATTTGCGAAATCGATGCTGGTAGTTACAGAGAGAACCAGGTGTCAGTGACTCTGCCAGGGGCGGCAGTAACGGTGTCCCCTCGGTGGACAATCTGTGATCTGTCAAGCACGACCTGCAGCCTGCCCTGGGGTGTCTTCTCTATGGAGGAATCTTCATGCAGGCCCTGCTCTTCATGCTGATACAATGGCTGCAGAAAATATTCGAGTTTATTTAAAAAACAATAAAATTATATGAACAGATGGGCCCAACTTTAGGACCTAAAAGGAATAGTAAACGCATGCAATAAGCTCTATAGCTATTTATAAAGCTAAAGTATATATATATATATACATATATATATATATATATATATATATATATATATATATATATATATATATATATATACATATATGGGAAGGTGCTGTACCCAAAGCACAGTTGTGCCAGTGGACATTTTTAATTAGGAGAGAGTGGGAGGAGGGAAATTGAAATTGTTAGATTGGTAGTGCTGCAAGCATCTCCCTGCAGTTGTACGTGTGTTTTCAAGATTGTCATATCAACAGTTTAGTAGAAATTATTATTTTTAAGTTTTTTTCTTCCAAATCCTGACCAATCCAACCAGTAATTTTTAATATTTTAAGACCTACACTTAGGAATTTTCTCGGCAGTAATATTTCAGTGGGTTGTCCGATAAATATATCATAACTTCATATGTCATCACTTACGGGATTTGTGAAACAGAGCTTTCCGCACTACATGGCGTTCAGTTGTACCTGTGGACACCATTGCCAGCTGAACCTGTGGACAGATAGTTAAATTGTCCACAGGTACAACAGATGAGGATTTTTTTTTTTTTGTTTAGCTTTTATCAAACAAAAAGTCGACTTGTTCACGTTCAACATTTGCTACTTGAAGAAAATTTCATCAAATAATGGAACCCCAAAATTTATTCTTTCGGACATCGCTACTGCTTGTGAAATTAAAATAAGAGGTATCAAAAGAAAATTACCACCGCCATCTTTTATAACTGGCACTGGGAGATTACGTAAACAATTACATTTTCCTAGATCTTTTCATGAATACGATCTCTAATAATTCGATTTTCTCCCTCAAAAAAAGTCTATGACACTCGTAATAATAGTTATAGGTACATAAAAGATTCATTTTTGTTAAAAGGTTTAAAAATAAGTTAAGTTTCTATTTACTTTCATCCGCTAAATTTATTGTTGTCACCTTTCTAGACAGCCTTCAAGTTCAATAATCTAGTTGACTTTTCTTGTTTAAATATTCTATTTTGTTTAGTACATTTTACAAAAAATTATTGCTGATGTGTTTCTCTAAATAATATTTTAATTATCCCTATAAACCTATGAAGAAATGATTGTCCATTGGTATATATAATCCATGTAACATAGTCCTAATGTTTTGAAAATGTAAGTTTTAGAACTGGAGATGAATGTTTAGCATTCTAAACTAGTTTTCTTATAAAATAATTCCAATAGAAGTGGCAATTAATTTATCAATCCTAAAAAGATTGAAATTCGAAGAAGACCGGTATATTTACCTTGTATCTAGAACAGAAATAGAAATAATATTTCAATTGTTAGTACAAGATTGTTTATCTGTATCCAGCCATATAACCAATGTAGTGGATAGACACAGTAAAGCATAATAATGGCTACACTATCTCCGTTAAAATAAAAAAAAAAAAAATCACAGTTCAATAAGTTCCCTTCTCTTATCGTGAAATGGACACTGGCCTGCTTTACCGCTATTTTCACTCTCTCTCTCTCTCTCTCTATCTCTTTCTCTCTTTTTTCTCTCTCTCTCTCTCTCTCTCTCTCTCTCTCTCTCTCTCTCTCTCTCTCTCTTCTCTCTCTCTCTCTCTCTCTCTCTCTCTCTCTCTCTCTCTCTCTCTCTCTCTCTCTCTCTCTCTCTCTGAAAGGATTGATATCTCTCTCTCTCTCTCTCTAAGATCTTTCTCTCTCTCTCTCTCTCTCTCTCTCTCTCTCTCTCTTAGTATAAACTCTCTCTCTCAGGCACAGCAAAACTACAATTTCAATTTTTATGTTTATTTTTATATCATTACGGTCCATTTCTTATCTGATGAATTAATCCCTAATGTGGATTGTTTACTCTGCTAATAATATGTCAAACAAACATTTCTGAAAATTCTTGTTTATTATTTAAGTTTGTTACTTACAGCTAACATCCCAACTCATCCTACTACTGTCCTCACCACTTATGCTAATGACACATGTTTATTATCAGTAAACAATGATCCCTTCATTGCCTCCCAAACACTCCAATCCCATATCCTAAACATTCAAGAATGGTTTCAAAAATAGAGAATCAATATAAACCCAAAAAAAATCTCACCAAATAACCTTTACCCTTCGTCGTAAACCGACGACTTCCTGTCCTACAGTATCCTTTAATGATATTCCAATAATTCTTGATGAACAGATCCGCTACCTAGGACTCCACTTGAACAAAAGTCTTACTTGGAATCCACATACAAGACTAAAACGACAAGAAACTGCTCGACGTTACAGACTACTTAAACTTTACTAGATAAAACGATCAAATCTCCCAATTAATTATAAAAGACTCATTTACATGACTGTTTAGACCTATTTGGAAGTACGGAGTTGAGCTTTGGGGCTCCACTAAACCATCCAATTCATCTCGTATCCAATCCTTGCAATCCAAAATCCTTCGAAAAATCCTAAATGCCCTTTAATTTGTCACCAATAAACTTATCCATAAAGATCTTAATGTTCCATATGTTGCTGATTTATCCCACGCCAGATACCTATCCTTTCACAGTAAGCTCTATAATCACTCAAAACTGTTCTCAACTTATTTCCCACTCCATTCCTGATAATCCTCCGAGGCATCTGAAACGAAGATGGCCTAGAGACCTTCCAGTCTAAAATTTTTAATAAAGTTCTACTGATGAGTAGTTTTCAAGTTTTAACATGTTATTATTATCGTTGACATTACATTTATTTGATGTATATATTTTGTACAGTTGTAAATTTCAATAAATGTATATAAAAAAAAAAAGTTTATTACTGTGAAGATGGAAAAAACAATCATTTACTATCCGCATGTTTTGCTGCATTATTTAAAAAAAGCTAACCGTGCTGCTGAAGCTCATACAAATTTTTGCTTTTTTATTGAATGATTGGGATGAATGAATTGGGAATGAATCTTGACCGAACGAACCTGTCGAAATTGGTTTGACAAATGACGCTCCACTGTCTGGTCGCTTACAAGAAAATGAAACGAGCTATTGCCATCAGGACAAACAATTTATTCAGCTCCATACTCTGCGCGATTAACAAAGTTGGATCAATCAATCAAAAAAACATTATGTCAATCATACACAGAGTTTTATTTCACTCTCAAAAAACCAAACGGACTTATTTGCCATCCGAATATCTTCAATGTTTCGGCCAAATTATTAATGGTTGATAAAGTTCTTCCCAAGCCTGAGTATCATTATGTTAATTTAACTTATTTAGTTGCTTTTTGTTCTCTTTTGTTTTTGTTCTCCAATTTTCCATCTGCTTAATAATAGCCATTAATGGTATGGCCGAAACTTAAGCAAATAAAAATAAAACATGTTTGTTCTGATGAACAAAAAATACTTATTTTATCTTTTACCTTTATTATATAGGGCGAGTACCTCTTAATGTAAACAAAAATAAATGTGTGAAACTAGATGAAAAATGTAGAAAAATGCCGCAGACCTCACCTTTCTATTTTAATCCGTTGCAGATATAGGATAAATCAAAGACGTTTTTTGAGGAAACCACATTTTAACGATTAAAAGCTGTAATATCTCATTTTTGTTTAAATATTTCTCAAATTTTGACCACATTTTCAGATTTAGCATTAAATTTTCTATAGGAGCAGAGTACCTGTAACCTTGAATTTCACAAACTTGTGACCTAAAGAACAGCTTGATCTTAACCTTATTTAGGGAAGTTACAATGTCTTATATTACTTCAACGCTCATCGTTTTTCGAAAAAGCTAACGCCAAAATTGGGTTCTATGAAATGCACATTTCATTATCATTGGGTTTTAAACCTTACATTGAGTAAATTTGAGTGAGGAACATGGCCGCTACTGCTATGCAGCCAGCTAAATCAGCTCTGTGTTTACTCTCTTGATTCTTGTGGAATTAGCTCACGTATCAGCTCGAGACTTTGTATATATTGTGTGTCTACAAACTATAACAATTTGTGAAGTTTTCTGGCTAGGTGAGTTCCTAGAAACTAATATATGAAGGTGGTCTGTTAGTGTTAGACTAGATAGTTGGGGCGCAGCGTGGCTAGGCGGTCTCAACCTGCTCACGTCTGGAGCTAGGCTATCAGTTACATTGGCCTACCTGACACTATCATCACTGGTGGCGTAGTTGGTTGGGCGCTTGACCGCTGTTCTTACGAAGCCCAGTTCGATACTCGTAGAAGTGGGAATTTTTTTTTTTTTTTTTTTTTTTTTTTTAATAATTTATTTTACGCTATATAAATATTTATTCATATATGTATTTTTTTTTCTCATTCTATTTTATTTTCTATAATTATTAAAAATAATTTAAACATTTAATATCATCATGGAGTATGAAAAATCATCGTGTTTTGATTCTGATGAAGAAATGCCATGTTCTGACTTCAGTGAATCAGACTCCAAGTTTCTCAAGGCTAGAACTTTGTCTAAAAGACAAAGGAATACTGCTCTTGAGCCTACTGGGAACTCCCCCGACAAAAAAAGAAAAAAAAAACAAAAAGATAAAAAGCCAAATGTATCCACCACACCACCACAAACCCGCAGTAAGACTATAGTCTCTGCAGTCACACCCATAGAAACAAACAATAGATTCCAACCTCTAACAAATATGCCAACTGACAGCTCAGCACCTCAACCACTAAAACCTCTCATGGATTTCAAACCACCTCCAATCTACGTCACCGGCGTAGAAAATTATTTACAATTCTGTCAAAATATATCCGAGTTAATAGGTCAAACCAATTTCCAATGCTTCTCCAGATATGAAGACATCAAAATAAATACGGAAACAAAAGAAAGTTACAAATCACTGATAGCGCATCTGAAAAATAATAATATAGAATTTCATTGTTACCAGTTAAAAGAAGAAAAGGCCTACAGAGTAGTACTGCGTGGGCTTCATCAATCTGTTCCTCCCAACGCAATCAAAAGAGACCTAGAGGAGTTAGGTCATTCTGTCAGGCATGTCGCCAATGTTCTCCACCGTATTGATAAGCACAAACTCCCATTGTTCTTCGTGGATCTGGAGCCGGCAGAGAACAATTCTGAGATTTTTAATATCAAAAGATTGGTATACTCCGTCGTAAAATTTGAAGTTCCTCGACTCAAAAAAGAAATAGTTCAGTGTACCAGATGCCAAAACCTGGGACACACAAAGACCTATTGCAATCGGCAACCAAGGTGTGTTAAATGTGCAGGACCACATTTAACAGAATCATGTTTAAAAACACGTGAAACGCCAGCCTTGTGTGTCCTGTGTGGTGAGAGCCATCCCGCTAATTATAAAGGTTGCCAGGTTTACAAACTTAGGCAAAAGCAAAGAAGCACCAACTCAGCTACTAATAGAAATTCAGTTCCTCATACATCCGTAACTGTAGGATCATCCTCCCAGAATCAAAACATCCCAGTCATCAATAGCTCTCTCAAAGACTTCCCTTCACTTCCTTCAACATCAAAAGTACAACAGCCTCAATATCAACAACCCAGCCATTCAACCGTTCAACTCACTGAACCTCAGCCATCAACTTCAGCAGCAGGTTCATCTCAGACTCTTCAACCAACCAATGAATTCACGACGGTCGAACGAAGAAATCGACGGTCACAAAATCAGGCGCCTCAACCATCCTTTCCATCCCGACCTCCCAAAATAATCAATCCTTCCCCATCAACTTGTCAACAGACACCACAACAAGTGAACCAACAGATCAAGCCTCCAGTACAAATACATGGGCAAACCATATCTCCTCAACAATATCCAAGCCAAATCCCATTCCAGGTACCGTCCTCAAGCCAGTGTAATCATCCGTTTCAAATATCAGAACCCTATCCTACTTCCTCCCAAAGTTTTGGTGATATCTCATCGATTCTTTCATCCTTCCTCCGTGAACTCCAAGAAACTATCAGATCCTTAGTTACCCTTCTCACAAGAGCCCTGTCAGAAATCACTTCCATTGTTCCTCGATGATCCAAAACTCCTTGGCAGTTCTTTTATGGAACGCAAATGGTTTGCTCAATCACAGAAATGAACTAGACATATTCTTACACGACAATAACATTCACATTGCCCTAATTACCGAGACCCACCTGACGCCTACCTCTTATTTCCACATCAAAGACTATATCACTTACAGAACTGACCACCCCGACAAAACAGCCCACGGTGGTACTTGCATTCTTATCCATAGATCACTAACCCACACCTTGATTCCTTCCTCTCCAACTGACACCATTCAGTCTACCTCACTAATCCTATCCACCCTTCCATTTAACCTTACTATTTCAGCTGTATATTGTCCTCCAGGAAATAGCCTTTCCCAAAATATTCTGCAATCCTTATTCCAATCCTTTTGGGCGGCGCTTCATTGCAGGTGGGGACTACAACGCCAAAACACCAGCGATGGGGCTGTAGAACATCCAATTCCCGAGGTAGTATACTTTCCCGTGTATCATCCTTAAACAATTACCCCATCCTTTCACCTAACAATCCTACCTACTGGCCTACATCCCTAAAAAAAACGCCCAGATATCCTCGACATATTTGTCACCTCTCAAATTCCTACTTCCCTAACTACAATAGATTCCTTAGATGACCTTTCCTCAGATCATAGCCCAGTTTTGCTTACATTACATTCTACTCCTATTATCAAACCTTCTCCTCCATCCTTAATAACTGGACGAGTAGACTGGGACAAATTCCGTTCGGCTTTAGAAAACCAACTTGACTTAAAAACTCCACTAAAAACATGTAAAGAAATAGATTCGGCAATAGAACATTTTACAAATTCAATTCAAACCTGCATAACAGAAAACACTTCACAAAATAGAATTAAAATTTCAGAAAATATCTTACCACAGAATATTCGCGTTTTATTAGTAGAGAAACGTCGCGCTAGGGCCAAATGGCATAGGACTCGGTATCCAACTGACAAAACCTATTATAATAAATTGACTAACAGACTTAAATCAGAACTTAAAAAACTAAAATTTGAAAATTTACAAAAACAAACTGAACAACTAACTGTTTCCGATAAATCATTGTGGAACACCACCAAAAGACTGTTAAAATTCAAAACCTTCAATCATCCTCTCCTTACTCCAGCTCAAACCTGGACCAAATCTGATTTAGAGAAATCGCAGGTATTTGGTGAACAATTACACAATATTTTTAAACCTCATCCTGATATCCTAAATCCTAACCATGTAGAATTTATTGAAGCAGAACTGGCCATTCCTCTCCAAATGACCATTCCTCCTAAAGCCTTCCACCCTTCAGAAATAATAGCCATCATTCGTAAATTGCCCTCCAATAAAGCTCCTGGACACGACCTTATCACTTCAAGAATCCTCAAACACCTTCCAAGGAAAGCAGTATTATTCCTAACTTACGTTTATAATGCTGTCCTCCGTACAACATATTTTCCCGATTCCTGGAAATCATCAATAATAAAAATGATCCCAAAACCTAAAAAACCGCCAGAAAACCCTTCCTCGTACCGACCTATTTCCCTCCTACCTATCATGGGCAAAATCCTTGAAAAGCTCCTTTTAAAACGACTTTATCCCATCCTTGATTCCAATCACATTATTCCTGATCACCAGTTTGGATTTCGCCAGTCTCATTCCACTATCCAACAATGCCATCGTGTGGTGGACGTTATCTCATCTGCACTGGAGCGCAAGATGTACTGCACGGGTGTCTTTCTTGACGTTGAACAGGCATTTGACCGAGTATGGCACCCAGGTCTGCTTTACAAACTTCGCCAATTCCTACCATCTACATATTTCCTCATCCTCCGTTCCTACCTTTCTGATAGAGTATTTAAAGTTAATCACAATTCTAAATACTCATCTATCTTTCCCCAGACCGCTGGTATTCCTCAAGGTAGTATCCTGGGTCCCATCCTTTATACAGTGTATACAGCTGATATCCCAACCCATCCTAATACTATCCTCACAACCTATGCTGATGACACCAGCGTGTTATCAGTCAATGATAATCCATTTGCTGCATCCCAGACACTCCAGTCACACATCACTTCCCTTGAAGAATGGTGTCATAACTGGAGAGTTAAGATAAATCCCAGTAAATCCCAGCAAATAACCTTTACCCTTCGTCGAAAACCTACCTCATCCTGTCCTCCTGTATCCTTTAATGGAGTACCATTAAATAATGTAGAACAGATAAGATACCTTGGATTTTATCTGGACAAGAGACTTACCTGGAATCCTCACACAAGATTGAAAAGACAAGAAGCTGCACGTCGATTTCGACTATTACAACACCTACTTGACAAACGTTCAAATCTCCCGATTTACTATAAAAAACTCATATATATGACGATTATCAGACCTATTTGGACATACGGAATAGAGTTATGGGGATCCACCAAACCATCGAATTCTTCCCGCATCCAATCACTCCAATCCAAAATCCTTCGAAAAATCCTTAATGCTCCCTACTTTGTCACAAATGAAATCATCCACAATGACCTTAATATCCCATACGTCGCTGATTTGGCACGAACCAGATACCTCTCCTTTCATAATAAACTCACTGCTCATCCAAATCCACTTGTTGCACAACTTGCTTCCCATTCCATTCCTGGCAATCCTCCGAGGCGTCTGAAAAGAAGATGGCCTCGTGATCTTCTTTTGTAAATATTCATTAGAGTACTACCAATGGGTAGTTCCTCTGCAAATTGTATTCATGTCATTATATCTCATATATACCGCATATTTACTAGATGTGTTTGTAATACAGTTGTAAATTTCTATTAATAAAAGAATAAAAAAAAAAAAAAAAAAAAAAAAAGTAAATTTCTCTATGAAATCGAAACAGAATCATTACTTTTAACATATCATTCGAAAACTGATTAAATTTTCAAGTTTTTGTGAGATCTGTAGTTTTGTGGATAGTTTTCTTCGAAAAACGATGAGCGTTGAAGTAATATAAGACATTGTAACTTCCCTAAATAAGGTGAAGATCGAGCTGTTTTTTAAATCACAAGTTTGTAAAATTCAAGGTTACATGTACTCTGCTCTTATAGGTAATTTAATGCTAAATCCGAAAATGTGATTAAAGTTTGAAACATATTCAAACAAAATTGAGATATTAGAGCATCTATAGTAAAAACCGTGGTTTCCTCTAAGAAGTCTGGTTTATTGTATATCTGCCACCGGTTGGAATAGAAAGGTGAGGTCTGCGGTATTTTTCAGCTAGTTTCACCCAATTTTTTTTTTTTTTTTTACACACTAAGGGGTACTCACCCTGTATTTAGCTGAGCTCAACAATTACTATTTATTGATCTTCTTTATTAATTTTTTAACTACTTTCTAACATATTCTAGGGCACCTGTTCTCTTGAAGAAAGTTTTTTTCTTTCTAAATGAGCTGAGAATATTATGATCAAGCTTCTCGACTTACGATAACTAATAGTTGAAAGTAGCTAGTAGATTAGCAATGAATATTTTAGCAATTAGTAATTTACTAAGCGGAATAATTTACAGCTGAGAACTGATCCTACTATCTGAGTTAGTAATATAGTAGTGATCTTTCTTACACTCATAGCTCTCTCTCTCTTGATTGCTTAATATGATTAATCGACACTGTTCATTATTATATCGCAATGTACCTATTTACTAGAGATAGTAGGTGACTAGTCGGTAAAGCCGACTAATTGGCTGCTTTTGTTGTCAGTGATTAGTTGGCAAAAAATCAGCAATATTATTAATTTTTTTTTTTACGCTTACAAATTGATTAAATGAAAATAAAACTGTCTTTATTAATTACAATATTTATTTTAGATTCATCTTTAAAGTTTGTTATTTATTCTAGAAATAGGAACTTTTTTTTTTTTTTTTTTTTTAATCAATTATTAAAGTTTAAGAAGCATAATTATATTAAACAAAGATTCGATAGCAGTATTTTACAATACTAAATAATGAACATACGTAACATACGTTTTTGTTAAATATGATAAGTCCATAAACGCGATATCTTTTTCCAGCATGATTGAATTCCAAACTTCACAGTTAACTATCTACGCTAGTTAAAATATATTACTGATTTTTCCTTTCTTTTTCTAAAAAAAAACAAAAAACACTCAGTTACATACCGGTCCTCTGCAAAAAAAAAATAAAAAAAAAAAAAAAAAAAAAAAAAAAAAAAAAAAAAAATTAAAGGAAAGGAAAAATATAAGACAAACAAAAACCTATACCTACAGATGGCTATAAAGTTAGGTTTGATAAATTAATTGCCACTTCTATTGGAATTATTTTATAAGAAAACTAGTTTCGGATGCTAAACATTCATCTTCAGTTGCAAAAGATACAAAATTTTGAAAACGTCAGGATTATGTTACATGGATAATATATACCAATGGACATTCATTTCTTCATAGGTTTATAGGGATAATTAAAATGGTATTTAAAGAAACACATCAGCAATAATGTTTTATAAAATTTACTATACAAAATAGAATATTTAAACAAGAAAAGTCAACTAGGTTATTAAACTAGAAGGCCGACTGGAAATGTGACGACAATAAATTTAGCGTATGAAAGTAAATAGAAGCTTAACTTATTTTTAAACCTTTTAACAAAAATAAATCTTTTATGTACCTATAATTATTATTAAAGAGTGTCACAGATTTTTTTTGTTTGAAAAAATCGAATCATAAGAGATTGTATCAATGAAAAGATGTAGGAAAATGTAATTGTTTACACAATCTCCTAGTGCTAGTTATAAAAGATGGCGTTGGTTATTTTCTTTTGATACCTCTTATTTTAATTTCACAATCAGTAGCGATGTCCGAAAGGATAAATTTTGGGGTTCCATTATTTGGTGAAATTTTCTTCAGGTAGCAAATGTTGGACGTGAACGAGTCTACTTTTTCTTCGATCAAAGCTATAAAATGCTTTGCATCACAAAACATAGCAACTAACTTATATTTCTTCATGTTCAATTTCTTTACCTGGTTCATAATCATTCTTCAATTACAATCTTCGCTTGATGGATCAGCCAAGATCACATTTGAGAAATCACAATCCTCACTAGTTGAATAGTTTGTATCATATAATCTATATAACATGATTATATATACTAAAGTTTTCAAAAATGGAAGACAAGAAATCAAATATTTGTACCTGAGGAGATCTAACAGTTTTCTGAAATATATCCATCGTGGAAGGGGAAAGGGCTGGGTAGGTTAAATTTTTGGGATTTTTACATTGGGATTTTCCCTATGACTCATTAGATTTTTCCGTTCCTATTGAAAACAAATTTGAAATGTGGCTATTGGAAATGTTTATCAGGTCATTTAAACAATAATCTGGATCGCTTTTATACGATTTTATTATTTCTAATGATTGATAAATATTTAATTTTCTGTTATTTTCTACTTAATGTATTATTCAATAATAGTATTATAAACAGCATTCAACTCCTCTTTATTAATAGGAAAAACATGTTACATGTTTCGGGAAACAAGGCCCCATCATCAGACTGAAAACAGTATTTAACAATTGAATATAATCACACTAAATTTTCTACACATCTAAACAATACTATTCTAATTTCAATCTACCACAACAAATCTCATTATAAATTACCTTTAAATCAATCTCTTGGTGTTTAACACACCGAGTAAGTTTCTCTTTTACATTGTCAATAGAATAACACTTCTACTTTATGGGTGCAAGGGTCAATCCTAATTTCTACTATTGTTTTTAGTACTAAGTTGGCCAATCTTATATTATTAATTCATTAATTATACCAGCATATATAGGACCTATTTTATCTGTGTCCGTTTTATAGTTTATTGCATTATTTGTTGTTTTATTAATGTATATCGCTTCTTTTATTTTTCTATTATGTGTTTTGGTTTCATGTTGTAAGATTTTAACGTTATCGAAATTGAATTTGTGGTTCAGTCTTTGTACGTGTTCTAAAAGGGCTGTTTTATTGCTGTTTGATTTGCTAATTTTTTTAGTGTCGTATTTATGCTGATTAACTCTTTTATATAAATTCTGCTTAGTTTCTCCAATATAATGTTTATTGCAATCCAAGCAGTCAATCTTATACATGACATATTTTTTATTCATACGTTCTATTAACACTAAGAGATTGATTTAAAGGTAATTTATAATATATACATTGTGATAGATTGAAATTAGAATAGTATTGTTTAGATGTGTAGAAAATGTAGTGTGATTATGGTAAATTGTTAAATACTGTTTTCAGTCTGATGATAGGACCTTGTTTCCCGAAACATGTAACATGTTTTAAAGAGGAGCTGAATGCTTTTTATAATACTAATTTTGATCAATATAAGCTACTCCTTCATTGAAGAAATTAATGTTATGTATTATGTTTACCCCCGAGTCATTCTTAAATTTATGTTTATTTTTATTTAGACGGATAGCGAAATTGAAATTTAGAGTCTTATTATTGTTAGCTCTTAAATGTTCTTTTAATTTACCGATCTTCCAGGTTTTCCGTGTGTTTTGCTTCACAGTCATTACATTTTAGTTTTTATACACCACTGTTTTGGAAAGGTTCTATTTTGTCTTTAGGGGAATGGAAATAAGATGACAATGGTTGATGTTTTAGAATTGAAGATAAATGTTTAGTATTCGAAATTAGTTTTCTAATAAAAAAATCCCAATAGAAGTGGCAATTAATTCGTCAATCCTAATCGTATTGATCCTTCTATACCATCATGCTTATCTCAAGTGGCTATAAAGTTATAAACGAAAAGCCTCGAACATTAGCGATGTCACTCGAATTTTAACCGAAGCAAGGATCGGTTTGATATACTCAAAAGGTCGATAAGTCGACCTTTTTGCCAACAGGATAGTCGGTCAAAGTCATCCATCTTTATAATAATAAAAATCGAATAAACATGCGCCCTTTAAACCCTCACATATGCCCTGGTTTCAAGTAAGTAATACGAGAAAGCCAAGTACGTGTTACGGTAAAGTTTAAAAAAAGACAACGGATACATGTTACTTGGCAAGGAGAAACTTATAGAAAACCAACCTGACATTTTGACACTCTGAGAAAATTCCTAGAATGTAGTTCCATTTTCTAAAAAAAAAAAAAAATTAAAAACTGTTACACTCAGACCTTTTCGCAAAAAACAAAAGAAAAATTACGAGATAAACAAAAACCTGTAGCTACATCTATGGACGGTTATACAGCTAAAAACGAGGAGTTGATGCCGAATTCCATCGTAAGCAATGGTTGGCTTTGTCGATGTAATAAGATCTATATGTTTTCGGCCTCAGAAAGAAGAAAAAAGTAAATAAAAAACTGGTGCCAAAAAAGTTCACCTATTGTAATTTATTTAAGCTTTAAAAAAAAATGTTAATAATTTAATAATATTTTTAATGTTAGTTAGTTACGTTTGCAGTTATTAGATTTGAATGCCGCTTTAATAGTGCAAAACTAGAGTTATAAAAAGCCGAGTAAAAAAAATAAAAATGAAAATCACGATTTTTTTTTCTTATCTCTGTAATAATGTATACTTTCGTTATTCAAAAACACTATTAGAGTGTTTGACACTCCAAGGATCCGCTGTAAATACAAGTGGGGACCTCGATTTGCATAATACCCTTATATGTGAATTTTTTTCAAAATCAAAAAATATTGATTTTTTACCACTTTCGAGGAGGTTAAAATTTTGAAGTTGAGATTCATATTTCTAAAGGCCATATAACCATTACAATAGTAATATCATCACAATGCTTTTTATCCATGCATATTACATTGGATTTACTTCAGATTTTAGACAAAAACTGATGTGAATGAAAAAATCCGAGGTCAGCTATAACTTGAGATATTTCAATAAGGTGAAATCCTGCGACCTCCGGATTTGGGCTAAACTATACGGTTTTAGAGCTTCCAGATTACCTTAAAATTTGGTCTTAATCGGTGGCGAAATGTGTAAGATAGAGCAAATTATTTACATTTTTTCAGAAATTGACAGCCCCTTGCCTTCTAAAATCCTACAAAATGTTAAAGGTAAAGAAAAAAAATTATTTTTGATTTCAACAAAATTTATTTTCTACATGTTTTTTGAGATGAGGAATCTGAAAATAATATCAGTTTTTAGTTTAAAAATTTTTCTCACCTATGTTATAAAAAAGGGACATTTTAAAATGATCTATTTCTATTATTATTTTAATTTTTACACAATAAATTTCAAATCAGACCATTTCAAAAAAATATACATATTTTTTAACCAAAACCTGATATTAATTTTAGATTATTCATCAATCTTAGAATTTCAATGCAATTTGATATAAAAATTCAATTCACATAGGTGAGAAAATTTTTTAAACTTAAAACTGATATTATGTTCAGATTCCTCATCCCAAAAAACATGTAGAAAGTAAATTTTGTTGAAATCAAAAATAATTTTTTTTTTACCTTTAAAATTTTGTAGGATTTTAGAAGGCCAAGGGGCTGTCAATTTCTGAAAAAATTTGCGCAATCTCACACATTTTGCCACCGATTAAGTCCAAATTTTAAGGTCATCTAGAAGCTATAAAACTGTATAGTTTAGCCCAAATCCGGAGGTCGCAGGATTTCCCCTTATTGAAATATCTCAAGTTATAGCTGACCTCGGATTTTTTCATTCAGATCAGTTTTTGCCCACTAAAATCCAGAGTAAATCCAATGTAATATGCATGGATAAAAAGCATTGTGATGCTATTACTATTGTAATTGGTTGAACGCAGCAGTTGTTATGGCCTTTAGAAATTGTTGATGAAATCTCAACTTCAAAATTTTAACCTCCTCGAAAGGGGTAAAAAATCAATATTTTTGGATTTTGAAAAAAATTCACATATAAGGTTTTTTATGGTGTGTTAAATCCAGATTTGAGGTCAGTTGTTCATGAAAATAGGTTTCCACTAATTTACAGCGGATTTCCTAGGAATTTTGTAATTTTTTTTTGGAGTTTTTATGCCCTCTAAAGCCGGGTAGTGTTTTGAGCATAACGAAAGTATTTTTATTAAAAATAGCAGACATAACTACAATTAAGCGTGAAAAAATCATTTCTCTATCTTGACTGAGAGCTGAGAAAAAAATATAAAACGTGATTTTCATATTTTATTTTATTTCTCGGCTCCTAATGCCCATTGGCGGCTATAACTCTAGTTTTGCACTATTATATGTCCCTACTACCCACACAAAAATCGGCATTCAAATCTGTGAGTTACAACTGAAAACGTCCCCTTGTTAGTTTTTATTGTTTTTTCCTAATACAAAGAAGAAGAAAGGAACGTTATTTACGGGAATTGCAACTCCATTCCCTTTAAGAGTTCTTGCTACTTCTTTTGGTCTTGCCAATCTTCGTTCCAATACAATTTTCAATTATAACTTTTGAAAAAATCATAGGTATTAAAGTTGTACTATACGGAACACTAATAATTATTTTAGCTCTAAACCCAGCCTTAGAGTTGTTTACTTACAATAAATATGAAAGGTATGGCGAAGTACCCACCCACCGCGTTACAGAGGTGGAATGACCTGTTGGGATTGTTTCTCGTAACGTGACTGTAGCAGGTTCGAGTCGTGCTTTATATATCTCAAGTTCGCTTCTCCTTTTGGTGAGCTTGTTATCTTCCATCAGTGTACAAACATTTCACAACTCGTTAATTAACTACTCTGTTTTAATATATGGTTCTTTCTTTTCAACCCTCCTTGTTTCTGGCCTCAGGTAGAGCAGCTTTATGGTATCAGTATTGGGTATAACCAATTAATACCTAAACAGGGTATAGTTTTAGGTTTGGTTTACAGCATAGTAGGCAAATAAAATCTAATAACCGATATAATTAACTAATGGAAGTGTGTGCCAAAAATAATTACCGTTTTTACTTTTGAAATTATATATATAGTATTTTTTTGTACGCGAATGACCCCATATGCGTTTCTTTGCCTTCCTCTGTGCCCATATTTCCTCCAATATCTTTCTATGGGCCATCTTTCTTTCATCTGTCCAAGTTCTCCCCGTCATCTCACACTTTCCAAATGTTGATTTTGAATATAAAAATTTCTCTGTCTAGGATATTCTTTTGAGTAATTCCTGCTAGCTTTAGGTCCCTTTTAATTTCTCCAATCCATTTGACGGTGTCCGTTGTGGCTATAATCCTATTTTCATAAAATTCCAATATTTTATTTGTAACGGGATTAGTGTTCATTCTTTTGACGTGTCCGTAAAAAGTCAGTCTGCATTTACGAATGTCACTCTGAATACCTGAATACTGTCCAACTTCCTGCTTACTTCTGAGCCTATATCGTTTATGTGGGCATTTTCGGACTAAGAATTTTCCATATGATTTTGTGTTCTTTTCTCCTCATGTTGTCAGTATCCGTTTCCCTATTCAGGAGAAGTGTTTCTGAACAGTTGAGACATTTCAGTTTGATGACTGTTTTGTATTAGTGTAATTCTGTGGGTTTGGAAATGCATGTTTTGTTGTACATATTTTGTGTGAGACGATAAGCTGTTTCTATAATATAAATTTTAATATTTTTTAATCACTAAAAAAATCATCAAGGGGCTTGCCAATGGTAAAATTTAAAATTATTAATTTTTTTGTAAAACACTCGCTGTAATAGTGATTGAATAGAATAGAGAGAAAAGTTTGATATAATCGTGACATTTTATTATGTAACTCTTTAAAGGCTGAATATCCATAAAACTATATGCAATTGATTCTATGGCAGGTAGTGGTGGTACATCTACAAACATTGCATATCCTTCGAAGAGGATATCCACATCTAGAAACGCAACAGATTTCGCAATCGATTCTTCCTTTCTCCAATTAAATTTCGATATTTGGGACAGAATCGAGTCAATTAAGACTTATCTGGAATCGACTACTACGAAGCACGTCCTCCTATAAAACAGTTAACAGCATTCTGTTAGCTTGGACAGTTATCGTTACCCAACTCGTCCAATTACAAGAGAAGGGCCAAATTGATTACATTATATCGAAATGTCCTTTTATTTCTTCCTTCGCTTCCTATTACGTAGGGCGAGAGAGTATTAATTGCCTCGGCAATTATGGACTGTTCGAAAAATAATGGAGGCTTCCTTGTTTGCTCTAAATTACCCCTCTGTGTAATAAACTGTTATATTTATTTTTTTTCTTTTTGTATAAACATCAGTATTTATTATTCCTAAACTTAAAGTATATGATGATAAAAGTATGGTTGACCGGATGATAAATGGAGAAGAAGATAGTCAGGGATGCAGTCAAAGTAACACCACGTCAAAGAAGAATTCTTTAATACGTGCCAACGTTTCGACCTGCGTTGCAGGTCTTCTTCAGGGCTATAATGAACAAAATACCAGAAGTGACAAAAAAACAGATGTGACAAAAATAACAGACCGATAAACAGATGACAAATGGAATACAGAATGGCATAGATAAAAAAAAAAAAAAATATACAAAACAGTATAGAAAAGATCAGATACATAATTAACAAAGAATACAAAGCAGCAAGGTAAGAATAAGGACAAGACAGGAATGAAAAAATAAAAATAAATAAATAAAATAATAAATAAATAAATTAAAAGTATATGTTTTGTTTTTTTTACTTTTTAGCATTTTACAACTTGGAAATAATTTAGTCTTTACTCACAAGTTCTCAAACAAGTACAAATTGATTTCTGTATAATTTCGTGTTACCAGTTCATTAAGTGAAGGCAATGAGGTTCATAACAGGACCTCTTCCCTGGATGAAGATATGCTACCAGCTATGATGGATTATAATTTTAGAACTGCTAGAAAATGTGTACAGAAAATAAGAAGTGGCTAATCGAACGTTGATCTCCTCTAGGCAATTAAAAGGATTCAATTATAGAGTGGTTCAAAAAAAAAAAAAAAATTCAAAAAAAAAAATAATAGAGTTACGGGGGGGGGGGGGGGGGGGGGGGGGGGGGGTGGGGGATTTGCGGTTTATAAATTGTTGGGGCTCGGTTATGAGTATCTATTTCACCCCTCTCCAGACCTCTAGCCTAACAAAATATACGTTTTTTTTTAATTTTTAGCATTTTACCACTTGGAAATAATTTAGTCTTTACTTGCAAGTTCTCAAACAAGTACAAATTGATTTTCGTATAATTTCGTGTTACCAGTTCATTAAAGGAGACTTCAGCAGTGAAGACAATAAAGTCATTTCAATGAAGTCAAGACAATGACAATGAAGTCATTTTTTTTAAGAACCTGGACTACTTCTTAAACGATAAATATTAAATTAATTCAAATTTCAATAGAAATCAGAAACAGTCAATAATTGGCTTCAAATTCTATCATATTTCTGTTTATTACAAAACTTGTTGGAAAGTTTAAACATTCATCTTGAGTTCAAGGTTCAAGAGCGAAGGTTGTTCTTATATATTAATTATTTTATAATTATTGATATAATTATATATTCAATTCGATTTAATACTGCGGTTTCGTTTCTGTATCTGTTGAGTGTGGTGTGTTTCCATTTTGTCGTCGATCTCTTAAAATTTAAATGAAATTGATAAAAATCGAATTAAAAGAAAAATATTAAAAAAAATAAAAATAAAAATACAACCACTGTAGAATATTAGTATCAGATTTGTCAGGATCAAACGATTTTTAACTGCTAAACAATATTCTTGGTCACTCCACGGGAATGAGTGACAAATTAATGCTAATACTTTTGTAAATTGATTGAATCTTCTAGGCTAGAAAGTCCCGCAGACGGCTCGGATGGTTATCGGGAATTGAGTGAGAAACAAGTTGGGAGACTAGAGGATTCCAGAGGGTATGGAGCTTGCTATGGATGGATAGGTATTTTGTTTTGGCCAAATCTGCTACGTATGGGTCATTTAGATCATTATGAGTTTATTTTTTTATTTTATTTTTTTTTTGTGACTTAATAAGGAACATTTAGAATTTTACGAAGGATTGTTGAAGGAATTTTGGATTGTAAGGGTTGTTGGATACGAGAAGAACTAGAAGGTTTAGTGGAGCCCCAAAGCTCAACTCTGTATGTTAAAATGGGTCTATTTACTGTCATGTAAATAAGCCTTTTTTAATTAATTGGGAGTTTGAACACTTGTCTAGCCAATTTTGGGGTTGTTGGAAATGCCGAGCAGTTTCTTGCCGTTTAGGTCTCGTTCTAATAATCGAAATACGTAACTATGAAATCATTCATTCATTTCACTTTGGAAGATAAGAATAAGAAAGACTTAATAATAAGGCCTCAAAATTCTATTCGGAGGACCCAAATCGTTTAGTAGAAATGTATTAAAAAGAATAAAGTGTGTTTTAATTAATATTAATATTTTCTAATAATTTATTATGGAAACTGAAAATCTACATTAATATCCCGACAATCCAATAGCACCTGCAATACCATTATAACACTATTAATACTAATATCACCATTTCGATTATAACTTTAATGTGGAGTATATCAGGTTGCAGGCGTAACGTATTTTTTTTTACTACTTATTACGTTTTGCCAACTCATACCTGTCAAAAATGTATCTTCATATTTAGTCGAGATCATTAGCAATTCATCTCTCGATCAAGGCTTACAATGTCTTCTTAAAGCAGTAATAACCCCATCGTATATTTGTAATCATATCAACTCGTAAATAAGTTTTATATGTCCACTCTGACTATAAAAATTTTAAACTCTACTAAAAAACTGAGAATAATTGGTAAGGCTATGGAAGTAACTTAATATTTCTGGAAGTATCACCCTATCTAGCGTATGTGTTATACGGGTCCGTATTTCGGCTGGTTAGGTTACAAGAGATTGTTAGTAGTTTTGAAAAAAGGGTGAATGTCTCTCGCAGATCTTTTATAGAGGACTTAAAAATGCAACTGACGTTCTTTATGCACCAATTACCGAAATTCCAAACTCCCTCAGATTTATTTTTAGGGTAATATTGTTAGAAAGAATGACAGTGATGATGTTAATTTGTTACGGAAAAAAAAAAAAAAAACACATCAGAGGGCTCTGCGATCACAAATCGCGAAATATAGAAAAGTATCTCTATTTAATTACGAGCCCTGAAAAAAATTTAGCATTTTAATTCTTCTAAGGGACCTTAGGAAGAAGAATATTGTTGACTAACGAACCCGCCCCTGCCTTATAAGGCCGAGATTTAAGGAGCCTTGTTAGGAACGCCTTGAAACAGTCTTGGCGATGCGGTTTGATTGTAACTACCTCAGCTGTTGCTGTCGAAACTTCTCGGAACAAAATACTGACAGCGGTAGTTGGGTACCTTGTCTGAAGTGGCTGTTTATTTTATTAACAAATATTTTTAATTATATGTGATAGCCGTCATTTTTATGATCGAAACGTAAGCATCATAAAAAAAAAAAAAAGTTTTTTGTTGTTTTTAGCAGTTCTTTTTTTTTTTTTTCCTACGAATGATCCCTGAAATCTCCAAGAGACGTTATGTTATGAACATGTCCACTTTTGGGCGATTTTTTTCTCTTTTATTTTCTGATAAATCCATGCGACCTGAACACACTACAAAAAAAAAAAAAAAAAAAATGTGCCTTATAAATAAATATTTTGTGTCTATAATATTAACATATATTTATATATTTGTATGTCTGTGTTATATTATTAATGAACTTTTCTTTAATTTTTCAGGTAAATTTCTTAATCCTGTGACTGATACACTCGCACTTCTTTCTATGAAGTAAGTAATGTTCCACCTAAAATGCATTAACTATAAGTTAACAAGTTGAGAGTGTATGATGATGAGGAAAGTAAACCACATGAAAAGGTAGTCAGTTCGATTCCAGCTGAAGACGTATGTTCCATTATTTTCTGGCTGGTATAAATTTGAACAGAATAATTAGACGTGTTTAGAGTACTAAATTTACTTTAATATCGTATATAATTTCTGCACTTGAAGCAAACGTATCGATTTTTAATAACGTTGGAATATACGAGGTGTGATCAAAAAGTTCCAGGACTTTTTATTTACTATGGAAATGCAATGTCTCACAGCGATGGGGTTGGCAGCATTGTACTGCCTGACTCAACAGGAACACAGCTATGTTTGCAGATCAATCATAACATCACTGAAAGTAACATTAGCCCAGTTTGTTTGAGGTTAGTTTTATAGAGTTTGGCTATTTTATGAAAATGAATGTTTGTGTGAAGTTTTGTGTGAAACTGAACAAAACGTTTTCTGAAACCTTTTTGATGTTACAAGAGGCTTTTCGTGAAGAATGTCTAAGCCGATCATGCTGCCATCAGTGGTTCAAGAGGTTTAAAGATGGCCGAACATCCACAGACGACGATGCTCGTCAAACTCGGTCAAACAATTAATCGTTTTTTTTATCTTGAAACCTTCAGAAAATTGCGTAATGCTGTGAGAAGAAAGACCTGAGCTGTGGCAAAGTGGTGATTGGGTCCTTCACCATGACAATGCTCCTGTTCACTCTGCATTAGTTATCCGTAACTTTTGTGTAAAAAACGCAATGACTGTCATTCCTCAGCCCCCCCTACTCACCTGACCTGGCTCCAGCCGACTTTTTTCTTTTCCCGAAGCTCAAGAGACACCTGAAAGGACGAAGATTTCCAATAGTTGACGAAATTAAAGAAAAAACAACGGAGCTGCTAAACACCTTTACAAAAGAAGAGTTTTCTGGGGCCTTTGATCAGTGGAAACACCGGTGGGAAAAGTGTGTAGCTTCCCAAGGGGAGTACTTCGAAGAAGACAAATTTGAATAACCTGTATGTTGTATGAATAAATGTATAAAAATTCAGTCCTCGAACTTTTTGATCACACCTCGTATATTTTCAATAAAACCGTTGGAAGTTCGACAGATATGAGTCCACAGGTTTTGATATATAATCGAAAAATCCAAAAATCTGACCTCTCTTCCCCCCAACCGTTAGCTCACTCCTCAGAGGCGGGCACTTTTAGTATGTTTACATTCTATCTACTTTTAAGAGTGGGATCACTGAAAGTGTCGAACTATCACGATCGTGCTGTAGCAATAAATCAATAAAAAACGAAGAAACAATCGAGAAAAGAAATAGCGATTCGTAATTGTTACCACCGGCTGAAATTACGAGTTTGAAAACATATTTTTAGAAGCGATGAGTCAGTTTCTTTTTTTTCCGACAATGACTAAATGTCTTTCACAATTACCTCGTGGGAATGATTTCCCTTAAGAACCTGAACCTCTTCATCTTCTCATTTCCTAAGAAACGACTCCTGAGGGACTCCCCTAATTCAGGACTTGCTCGCCTTCTCATCACTTTCTTGCAAATTACATCTTATTTTATGGGGCCCAACTCGCTCCTAAGGAATCATTTATTTTTAATAGGATAAAAAATGGTGTTTATAACAATAATTATATGTCATAAAAAAGAAACAAAATAGAAAAAAAATTGGTAGTATGAAAATCAAAGCTGTTTTGTTATTTTAAAATATCAAAACCGTTAAACACCCCACCAGGCTCAATAAATAACTACATACATACGTATTAATATAAGTTAATTACCTCTGTGCTTCTATTCAAAGTCTTTCTTATTAATGTATCATAAAATCTCATTTTCTATTATAGTTTGATTTTGAATTTTTTTAGGTTAAGGTGTCTCAAAAAATAGTAGTGGGTTGATGGGAGATATGGATAGTAGGGTGGATGTAACAGATGTATCTTGAGATTCGATTAATGTTTCTGAAGTTTGAGTTCTATGAAGAACGATTTTCAACTCATAAAATTAGGCGAAAATCATGCTTCAACATCTTAGACAAACTATATTATATCCAAGGAGTAGGGTTGGGCGGTAGTCGATAGTTAGCACTATCGATAGGCCGATACTATCGGTTAAGAACTATCGATTGCTATCGATAGTTTTTCGATAGTTGCTTCCTTTTTTTCCAAAGCTATTCATTAAAGAATTTCAACTAATTTAATTAAATTCAATTATCTACTTACTATTTGAAATTTGCAGGGTTATAAATTATAAAATTATATCATAAAGATGAGAGAAAAAAACATAGTCTTTTTTTATTTGAATTTAAAAAAAGTATTTACAATTTACATGGTTACAATAATCATGAACAAATCAAATGTTCAGAAAAGAAAAATAACGAAGTAGTTAATACCAAGAGTCAAGTGTGATCCTTGAGCCAATATTCCGAATTCAATTTCAAAAGAAACTCGACAGATCAGCATAATTCCGAGAGTTTCAAAACTCGACAGTAAAAAAGATCTATCGATAGTCGACGCTATCGATAGCGACCATCGATAGGCATGACCTATCGATAGATCGATAGTAACTATCGACTATCTCCCAGCCCTACCAAGGAGTGACATTCACTGCTATAGATAAAGAAACATTTTTGTTTGTAAGAGAGTTGAAGATTTTAAGATGTACATACAAATTAAAAAGTAATAATTTTTTAAAACGTATACAAAGAGAGTTTATTTGATGAAAACATAAATAAATTAACAGCTGATTGCTAATAAATAAAAATAAAAGAAATTGAAAGGTTGTGAGCAAATGTCAAATTAGTCATCAGCCCACCAAAAGGTATACAAAACTGTTGACAAAAAAAAAAAAAATGGAACTATTTTTATTTATATATATTTAATCTATTTATTTTCCTAGTCTGGGAGGACTTATCTATTTTTGTTTTTAAAGGCCGATTTACTAGGCTAATACCGATAATACCAATATTGCTGATGGTTGAGGATTGTTGATGTATTCCCTAGACCGTTAAGGAGCAACAGTTGCTCAACCTAAAACAGGTAATTGTTGCAATCCTTTAAACCAGTTACTGAAGATGGCGATTAAATTCACTCCTTAAAGGATACTATTGTGTAATCCTCCCTTCCTTATCTTCCAGAACTGCGAGTAGCGACTGTAGAATCCGTTTGTCATCGCTAAGTGGACATAAATGCCTCTACTCCACACAACTACTGCTCGCCGTAACCAGATCTCATCCTAGGAAGGAAATATATCTTTAAGATGGTCTGATAATTGTACCAACTTACAAGGAACGTAACAGTTACATGAAAGTTGGTACCACTTCGTTAGAGAGGATTTATTTGCACTTCTGGGGTCTGGAGTAAGCCAGTTCCGTTTTAAAAGTAGTTCATCTCATCAGCGGTATGTATATCGCCTGTTACCGTTTTGCCATTTAATCAATGATTTCCCTGAAAATTTTCGCTTTATTCAAAAAGAGCCACTTTATATCAATATCTTTAACCATTTATTGATATTTACAACTATATGAATTATACACTATAAGTAAATTGAGGAAAATGATTACAATGCCAATCAATAACATGTAAAGAACTACTCACTAGTACCTCTTCATTAAAAGTTCTACATTGGAAGGTCTCTTGGCCATCTTCTTTTCAGACACTTCGGTGGGTTATCAGGAATCGAGTGTGAAGTTGAGTCTATAGACAGTTGATTCCAGTGGATATGCCACGAAATAAATGTCAACTCTTCCAGACTGAATTTATACTGGTCCCGAAGAGGTTAAGAGAATCAGTTCTCAAATTTAAAAGTATTTTTTTTTAATGCTAAGATGTGCTGATCGGTTTCGATTCTTGAAAAGTCATACATTTAGCTCTTCGCTATCGATTACAAGCCAATAATCATTGATCGATGTATCAGCGTTGACCCTCGAACCCCGCAAATGGTCGATTCGTGACAGCGGCGGGTGAAGGACGCTATTTCCTCCACCGCCAAGTTCTAGTCCAAGTTCAGGAGCGTTCGTTCAACCAGATCGAATCGTGTAACTATCGATTATTTTATTATCTACTATATACTTAGTGTCGAACCCATAGGAGAAAATATTATATAATAGTGTTGCTAGTAGCTACCAAAGAACAATTAGTAAATTACTAACAATTTCGTTAAAACCTACTTCTGAGAAAACAACTTCAAATTCAGATATAAATGTCGATAAAATATTTTAAAATTAAATGGACTCATTTCTATTTTTTCTGGGTTTTTATTTCTTATTATTATTACATTGTTATTATATTACATATTATTTCTGTTTATTTATTTTCAATTTACATATGAACTCTTTTTAACCGATCTCCGATCAACCAGTATTCGGATTAACCGGCCTATCCATTGGAACAAAGTTTTTTTTTTTTTCTGTTTTCTCTAAAATTTATTGTATGTTTGATAGCTGGTAGATGAAGCAAACAGTATTGTTTAATTGTTGTTTTATGGAAGAGGCAAGATGTGGAAGGTAGTTGGATTATCCTGATATTCAAATCTTCAATGGTCTTTCCTTCTTGCTTTCAAATATAAAAATAAACATACACCTATTCATTGGGACAAGAACATGTCGATTGCTTGTGAAGTAACTACCAAATGGTAACACTTCAAGATAATTTCTACATGCGTAGGCCCCGAAGATATCTTCTTTTTCAGACGCTTCAGAGGATTGTCGGAAAAAGAATGGGAAGCAAGTTGAGCGACTATTGGATTTGAATGGTTATATGGTTTACTATGAAAAAATAGTAAATCAGTAACGTATGGAACATTAAGGTCTTTATGGATAAGTTTCTTTGTGACTAAGTAAGAAGCATCAAGGATTTGGATATGAAATGATTTGGATGGTTTAATAGAGCCCCAAAGTTCAACTCCATATGTCCAAATAGGTCTGATAACAGTCATGTAAATGAGTCTTTTGTAATTAATAGGTAGGTTTGAACATCTGTCTAGTAAATGTTGAAGAAGTCGAAAACGACGAGCTTGTTCCTGTCGTTCTAGTCTTGTATGTGGATTCCAAGCTAGACGTTTGTTCAGTTGGAGTCTTGTTAGCGGATCTGTTCAACAGGGATCAGTGGGATGTTATTAAAGGATACTGTAGGGCAATTTTAAAACTCATAATAATTATTCAATATTTTTATAAATGGAATAATTTGTATTTTTTTTTTTTTTTTTTTTTTTTTTTTATTTTTTTTTTTTTTTTTTTTTTTTTTTTTTTTTTTTTTTTTTTTTTTTTTTTTTTTTTTTTTTTTTTTTTTTTTTTTTTTTTACATCCTGCAATACGCTATTTTCGGTAATCAGGCACACTTTCGAACTCATATCTGTCGGACTATGGAGACTGTAGTGTATTTTCAACTGTTCCGAGGTATGGAACATTAAGATGTTTATGAATAAGTTTATTTATGACAATGTAAAGTACCTTAAATTTTTTTGAAGGATTCTGGATTGGATATGGTTAGATGTAAGGATTATATATCGGATGAATCAGATGGTTTAGTGGAGCCCCAGGTTAAATAAAGGAAAAAAAAAGAAAATCGGATATTTCAAAAACCTTATTTGTGGTGTTTTTTTTTTTTCTCTAGATTTTCACTGTCTTGGCATTGCTATTGACTAATTCTCTAGTTAAGTATTATGTATAATAGAAGAGATACTGATGGATCCACGGCAATCAGCCTCCGGAATTAATTAGTTCGTTCCTAAGACACGGAATGACCACTCACGCAGGACCTAGGTTCAACGCACTCTCTCAGCTCTAGTGTGAAGAGAATATGAAAACTAGAGAACGGTATACCGAAAGGCAGGGAGGAAAGAGGGATTGAAATGCAACTGGTGCTACTGGAAACCTGAGAAGAATTCATGTCAACACCTGCTGTGCAAATGCTAATGGGTCATTAGTGATCGTTCTTGAAGATATTATGAACAGGACAATGAACCAAGAGTTTGAGGGAACTAGGCTATAAAGAGATAAGATAATAATTTATTATAACTATTACATTTTATTTCCTTCTGTCCTTTTTATTATCCTTTTATCCACTACTGTTAATTTTTATTTTATTTATTTAATTTTATTTATTATTATTATTATTTTTTCCATTATCATTCCTGTCTTGTATTCTTACCTTGCTGCTTGGTTTTATTAGTTATTTATGTAGCTGATGTTTTCTATGCGGTTTTTACAGAATGGTATAGATAAAAAAACAATATATTTTTATCTATACCATTCTGTATTCCATTGGTCATCTGTTTATCGGTCTGTTATTTTTGTCATATCTGTTATTTTGTTCATTATGGCCCTGAAGAAGACCTGCAAGGCAGGTCGAAACGTTGGGAGGTATTAAAGAATTTCTTCTTAGACGTGGTGTTCCTCTTTGACTGCATCCCTCATCATCTTCTTCTCCATTCATCATACCAGTCAACTATACTTTTATCATTAACTAAAAATAAATAAAAATTACAGCTCCATTGGTAATAAAGATTCTGGTTCATTTCTTAATTTTTGTTTTTTTTAGCTAACTGTAATAAACTTTAAAAAAAAACTAGAAAAGCACGCTTTTATAATAAACCTAACTAAAAAGCTAAATTTAATGAACAATTTGCAGTTGTTAGACCTTTCACTTTTTAGAGTCCAATGTTCGAAACCAATTTCCCTGTAATATTCCTGATTTGTTTGCAGTTTTAACACAGTTTATCCAAAATCAACCAACAATATTTGTTTTTTTGACATATTTCAGAGTAGGAATGAGCAAATTTTTACTTTGAAATCCTATCTTGCTCAAACTATGATCTAAAACTTTAATTATATAACATTTTAGAATTGGTTTGGCTCTTTCTACGTTATATGTTCTTAAACATGATCAAAACTGTTTATAGTTGGAAAAATTCTTCAATGTTGACAACCGATTGTGGTTAAACGCCTAAATCAAAGTCCGCTCAAGGAATGTCTTTAGACGCAAAATTTAATAAAATTTAATCTTGTAAATAAAATATTTTTCTGTATGTTTTTCCAAAATCTGAAGAAAAAAAAAGTTCAAAAAGTTTGGGTTTTTTTGCCCACCAAACATTTTCCCCTGATCAAATTTAGTTGAATTTATGATATTTTATACTCAGGACCCATCTGGACCATATTAAAACGTAAAGCATACTACATTAATTTTTACAAGGCAGACTCTATATTGGCGGTAATTTAACTAGAGTTAGTCAGAACATTATTGTTGTGCAATTATTATTTTGTCATTGGTTATTGAAACGTGTGCGAATTTTCAATTTAATCAGATTGCTTGAAATTGGTGAAATTTACTTTGAAATATTCCGTTACATACAAGTGAAGTTATTAAAAGCGTATTAGAAAAATAAAACACATCTAGTTAATGTGAGTATAATTCTCATAACAGCGTGTCAATTTCTTGTAAAGCAACGACCTATTGTTGGGACTTCCACAGTCCTACATATTTATGATGCTACAATGCTACTGCAGTGTTCGATGCATAGCATAAAATAACATATAAACTGGGCGACACTTGTGTCGCCCAGTCCCATGACTTTGTCGCCCAGTAAACGTAGCAGGTGCCGGCAAATTTTACGGGAGCACAAATTTCAATTTAAATACAGTTTTTCAACATAATTAAAAAAATATTAGAAAGTTTATCTCCACAGCACAAAAAAAAACAAAAAAAACCTGTGGATAAAAAAAGTATTCGTACACCACATTTATATTCGGTAAAAGTACAAATGATAATTAATTGGACACTGCAAATTAAAAACAGCACTGTGTATTAATTCTTACCAGCAGGGAAATAAAAAGCCCATACAATCTAATTTATCGAAAAAAAGTCAATATTTTTAAGCAAAACAATTATTCGTACAGCAAAATATTCGTCTAATAATAACTTTTTAATTTCATTATCAGATCAATGTTTTCATCTAAAAGTAATCCTTTGCTCTTATGTGAACAAAATGAGGTGGATGCACTTGTTTGATTGTGTACTAAAAGATTATTCCTCAAAAATGGGACGCAAAACAATAGAATTGAGCTCTGCTTGCGAAGGAAAAACAAGGTTTCCAGCAAGGTTTACCAAGTCTTTGATTTATCGGTGTAAAGTCAGCATTGTCTCGGCCGTGCAATACATTATTAAAGAGTTTAAAACCGGATTTATGGACAATCAAAAACGTTCTGGACCCCTATCGATCTGAGAATCAAGAGAAATTGTGAAATTAGCATTAAAATTCTATAATAAGTACCTGCGAAATAGCGGAACACATCACAACAAAATACAGTAAACATGTTGCACTTCAAACTGTCAAAAATAGACTTCATGAAGCAGAGGAAGAGCGACAGGGGAAGAACTCTTCATAAATGAAAAAAAAAAAAAAAAAAAATGGGATAAAAGATTTCAGTTCACCCCGGGAACATTCCAACTAACCACTCTCATTCAGATGAAAGCTAATTTAATATTTTTGGATGCGGTAAAAGGAAATTTGTCTGGAAACTGAAAGGAGTAAAGCTTTTTTTTAAAAAAATTGCAACCAACTGTAAAGACCTCAGAGTTGCGAGGCAATTAATAAAAAGTGTACGAAATTTAGGGATTGAGGACAGTTATTTGTTTCATTAGGACAATGACTTTAAGAACACTGCCAAAAAAACGTAAAAATTGGCAGCTGTAAAATGTTCCTAGGATTTGTCTAACACCACCACAGTCACCAGACGTTAATCCACTTGAAAATCTATCGGAATTAAGAAAAATCAAATGCTCATCATGGAACGACCTAATTTTCAATCTGAGGGGCAGAAATCGACCCTCAGGAAACCTACAAAATTGTTGAACCGATGAAGGGTTATCACAAATATAAATATATAAAAACTCGTAATCAAAATAAGCCTTTCAAAATTCTAGGATGGGCTTAGGATCATTAATTAAAGTAGGGAGTTCCCGGTATTCAAAACCTGACGGACCATGTTAATTAAGAGTTAAAACGGCCTAAAAATGAGTTTTTTTTTTTTGAAAATTCGTCCCCCAGCCCTACCCTCCGTACTTTTTGCCGTCCCGTATGTCGCCCAGTCAAAATTCCTTAAAATATGCACTGGTTCGATGAGTTTTATATTGTTCAGATTTACTTTAATGCCTTACTCAGAGTATTTCTTTATAAGTTTCTCACCATCTACTATAAACCATATTCCTTTGCAGCAAATAAGATTTCCTCACAAATGTCCACACCCTAACAACATTTCTGCTTCTAGTGATAAGTTGCCTATGCTAATTGTTAAGATCCTTCCAGAGAGATGCCCAGTAAAACTTTTATCTGACAGCTGAGATAAAGAAAGAGAAATACCAAAACTCATTTAGAATTCATTCGTTACTTAAAAATTTTTTAACATAAAACTTGTATAATCCGGATTATAAAAGTCTCCGTCACTTGTGGGTGAGCTAAGAGTAGGAGGAGAGGAGAATGTCCCATGTTTGGGTTTTTAGATTATACAGGTTGAGTACCTCTTATTGTGAAAAAAAAATGAGTGATACTAGATCAAAAATGTAGAAAAATGCCGCATACCTCACTTTTCTATTCCAATCCGTTGCAGATGTACGATAAATCAAAGATTATTTTTATGAAACCACGGTTTTTACCATAAAAGCTGTAATATCTCCGTTTTATTAAAATATTTTTCAAATTTTGACCACATTTTCGGATTAAGCATTGAATTTTCTATAAGAGCATAGTACATGTAACTTTGAATATTACAAACTTAGGAACTAAAGAACAGCTTGATCTTCAGCTTATTTAGGGAAGTTAGAATGTCCTGTATTACTTCAACGCTCACCGTTTTTTGAAAAAACTATCCACAAAACGTCAAATCTTACAAAAACTTGCAAATTTAATCAGCTTTCGAATGATATGTTAAAAGTAATGATTATGTTTCGATTTCATGGAAAAATATACTTTAAAAAACGAAAAAAAAATGGTGTTCTCATTTGACATACAAATCAGTTACTTGTGTAAATAAAACATTATGACAATCCCTTAATGGGAATGTGCATTTTAAATATAATAAACTCTTCATTTGAATAAAAAAATTATTGTTTAATTGAAAATAAAGGAAAACTGTCAATAAAGCGACACCAGATCAGAGGATCTTATGTTATTACATTTATTTATTCATTATTATTATTTAGGATTTATTTTATTAGATTTTCAATGTAAGGTTTAAAACCCAATGCTAATGCACATAGATCTCAACTTTGCCGTTAGTTTCTAACTGCAAATTGTGTTGAAGAATACCACTTTCGAGGTGAATTTTATAGGCAGATGAGTCGGTTTTTACAGGGGAAGGGCATTTCTACCTATCCATGAATATCGTTGGTCTATTTATCTGTATATCGAAAACGTTGGACTTTTAGTATGTTTACCTTCTCCTGACGAAGCCCTGAGGTCAAAAATAATCGCATATAACAATGAGAGTTTTCTATGGACCTTAGTTCACTTACCACTGTAAACAAATATGACAAAACCTCATAACTATTCTTAGCACACTTGGTATGACCATTCTAATTGCTGTTGCACAATGTTGGATTCAGATTATACAATAGCTAATGTTAAACACTTTCAAGTAACGACCCATGAATCCTAAATGACGTGGGGTATTTCTCTTTTTTTTATTTATCATTTTGAAAGTTTTGCTGGACCTCTCTCTGGAAAGATCTTAACAATTAGAAAGGCAACTTATCACTAGAAGCAAATGTTGTTAGGGTATGGACATTCGTGAAGTAATCTTGTTTGCTGCAGAGGAATATGGTCTGTAGTAGATGGTGAGAAAACTTCTAGAGGAATATTCTGAGTAAGGCATTAAAATAAATCTGAAGAATACTCACATCAGTATATAGGCCATTCTTTCATTTTGTCGGAATTTCGCGATTGTAATTCTATTAGAAAAAAGTTATATAAAAAAATTATTTTTTCATTAACATCTTTATAATATCAATTTAATAGTACTAGCAAAAAATTCCTACATAGAATGTAGTCTATTTGCATATTTTTGATCATGTTTGAAATCATGAAAGTGAGGAAAATTGAAAACACTCAAAATTCAATTAATAAAATATTTATAATACCCATTACAAATGAATTGTTAATAAGTATTAGATCAATCAGAGAGTTAAAATATATTAATAAACAATAAATAAACATTTAAACATAAAACAAAAGTATTATAAGAAAAAATTAAAATGGTAGGGCATTATTAACTACTTTTAAACTTTGAAATTACAATCTGCAAATGAAACTTTTCAGTAAATTTATTAGTAAATTTAAAATAAAAAAAAGGAAAATGTAAAAAAAAGGTTTAGGGGCTGGAGGTCTATTTATCATTAATTGAGTCTAAACTATGAAAAAATATATATTAAAGGTCTTTTTGTATCTTGTTTCTTTGTATTTTTGTAATCTATTTCCCTCACTTTTAGTTAGTTTATTTCGTCTAACGTCACTTTATGCTGCTATGGCTAATCGGACGATGCTACGGTGGGAGTTCATAATTTTACCAATCCAGGTATAATTAAGATTGGGATCTTTAACGAGTACCTGACATTGCACAGGCTCGGGACCCCCATTATACGTCCCTTCTGAAGGACGGCATAGCTAAGGATTATTTTACCCCTTTTAAAAAATCCTAAGGCCATCTGCCGGGCTGCGACCCCGCGATCTTGGGTTTAGTAGGTTGCCATGCTAACCACTACACCACAGGTGACCCCCCCCCCCCCCTTCACTTTTAGTGGTGTGAGGGAAATAGAATTTTGAGATTGATTTGAGGTTAACAATACAACGTGCATTTAAAAAAAAAAAAAAACTGGAGCTCAGCACTACAAGGGAAACATGTACTTTACTGCAAATAAAACAAGAATCGAACTTACCCTCCTTAAAAAAATCGATATGTGAGGTAATTTCGAATGACACCAGTGGAACACTTAAAATATTACCAAATTGGGGAAACTAACAGAGGAATTTTCTAATAAGTTATGTTACCCTCAGTTTGAAAAGAAGGTTCTACAGTGTTGCCATCATAAAATATAATGGAATGAATCTTGGTTATGCTTTAGTGGGCTTTTTTAAAAACTGTAAGGGAAATAGATTGATCCTATGGGACACATGCATTAGAAGTCGTTGTCATTATTGTAAGCAATTAATCTCACTATCTATTCTAAAATTCAGTAGATTGAAATTTATCAGAGGTATAAGAAAAAAAAGTAAGTAATTAATTGTAGAAATAAAGAACTTATCCGCCTTTAACGTTACCGAAATATGCTATGGGGCACGTGAGGGAAATAGAATTTGACGTTTTGAATTCAAATTTAACCACTACTTTAAGTTAAAGATGAAAGTACCTTGCAGCTACTTGTTATATTTGAGTTCCAAGAAATTTCGTATTAAAACCACCATCGCTTTGGGACAAAAATTCGAATGTAATGGCAGAATGACCCATATCCGTTTAACTTATCGAAAACATCCGAATCATTGATGATGGCATCTTCTTCATGGGATCGGGTTTAAATATGTAGGATTTTGGATCAACGAAAAAAAAAAGTCCAGATAATAAGTTGAAATAGTCGGCGAGTAGGGGGTAATGTATTGCCCTATAAGTAGAATTACAGGAAGCGCGTGGGTTCGGAGGGTGTTTTATAGGAAACGCCCACTCCACCCCTGGTTCGAGATTCCGTTATTGTAGAATCGGGGACGAAATTCTTTTTTTATTTGGCATTTATGTGATTCATTCATTTAGTTATTTATATTTACTTATTTACAAGATACCTAAGTATATTTATTTATGGAGAAGAATATGACCAGGGATGCAGTCAAAGTAACACCACGTCTAAAGCCTAATACGCACTGGGACATATTTGAATGGACTTAGGTTTTACTCATGTCCAGACTCTGCGTCGATCATGTTTTTACTCTGTTCGGACGCAGCCCCGATTCAGATACCGTGTCCGCACCAAAACTCATATTTAATTCAGTTCTTTCTGAAACGATGACGGAGCAACTAGTCTTGTCAGGGATTTCCGTACTCCTTTTTGGAATAGTTATTCAAAATAGTAGAAGTTTGAAGAAAAAACGGACTAAACGATGGTGGGTTCGAAAATTATTTAATGGGGGAAATCATTACGCTCATGGACTTTTGAATACATTAAAAATGGAAGACGGAATGGGCTTCAGAAATTTTTTGCGAATGTCGCCAACCGAATTCGAAAACATTTTAACCAATGTTGGAGGCCAAATATCAAGAAAAAATTCAACCTTTAGAGATTCAATTTAACCGGCCAATAGATTAGCCACAACTTTACGATTCCTTGCCAGTGGGGACTCATTCACCAGTTTAATGTACACATTCAAAATTTCCAAACAATCTATATCCGAGTTTGTTCCAGAGGTATGCGAAGCCATCATTCGTTCTTTGAGAGAATATATCAAGGTAACCAACTTTAAACTAGTAAAATATCAAATACAATATTTAAAGAAATATTTATTTCTGAATACATTGAAGATACAATAAATTGATAAATGGTAATAAGAGTAAAATATATATATTTTTTTTTTTTTCTTTTAAATCTTTTATTGAGTAGTTATTACAATCTGCCACAAATGTGGGCAATAAGCAATATAGATGGCATATGATTACATTCACACATTATGTACAATGAGAAAAAAATAAAATATTAAAATAAAGTAAATAAGTAATATAAGAAAATAAAAAGAGAAAAAAAAAGAACTATGCTATACATAAGCAATATAAAACATACTATATACAAAATGAAATAGAAAAACTTCAGGAAAAAAAAATGTAAATAATACTAATAATAAAAGATAAAATAAAGGTAAAAATACAATTATACTCTATTTACAATTTACACTTATCCTAGGGATCCCCCCACCTCACCCGTCCCTCCACTTATGAAGGGATAAGCCAGGCACAGAGAGATCCCAGCTCTTCTCTCTCAGCTGCGTCACTGGTGTAAAAAAACCCAGTGGAGGCTAAGTGAGAGCGCTATATACATTCACTCAGGGCATGAGTGGAGAAGCTGGCCATTGCCAGAACTCCAATATAAGAAATTTTTACAAGAGATCTCGGGGCCACTGCCGTTTTAGTCTGCGAGGGGGGTCATCAGGATGTGTGGGAGCGGATAATGATTGAGCTAGTGGGTTAGGATGAAAGGAAAGGTTGCGATGGAATTTTGAGAATTTAAGGGGTATTAGGTCGAGGACGTATGGTATATTCAGGTCATTATGTAGGGTTTTGTTGGAAACATAGTAAGGAGCATTTACTATAGTTCGGAGGATTTTGGATTGGAAGGATTGAATGCGTTTGATATTCGACTTTTTTGCTGTCCCCCACAGTTCAAGTCCGTAAGTCCAAATAGGTTTAATGATGGTTTTGTATATGAGAATTTTGTTTTCAATTGATAGATGAGATGTCCTATTTAGTAGCCTATACAATTGGCTGAAGCGTCTGTTAAGTTCTTGCCTTTTGTGTCGAGTATGAGGGTTCCATGTGAGTCTTTTGTCTAGGTAGAATCCAAGATACCGAACTGTGTCAGCTTTAGGTAGTGGAATACCATTGAAATTGATAGGAGGACAGGATTTTCGGCGGAGGGTAAAGGTTACGTTGGTGCATTTATTTTCATTTACTTTGATCCGCCAATTATCGCACCAGTCTTCAATCAAGGATAAGTGGTTTTGGAGATTATTGGAAGCTATTAAAGGATCTGAATGTGATGAAAGGATAGCAGTGTCATCAGCAAATGTTGCAAGGAAAGTATTAGGAGTAGTAGGGATATCTGCTGCGTAGAGGACATAAAGGACTGGACCTAGAACGCTACCTTGTGGAACACCAGCCTCTATAGAATAGCAGTTAGAGTATTCCATTCCGCAGCGAACTCGGAAGGAACGATTAGAGAGGTAGGATTTAAGGACTAGGAATAGTGATTGAGGTAAGTGGGTTTTGAGTTTGAAAAGCAAACCAGCATGCCATACCCGGTCGAAAGCTTGCGCTATGTCCAGAAATGCGCCGGAGCAATACTGTTTGCTTTCAAGTGCTGAGGATATGTGATCAACAACTCTGAGGCCTTGTTGGACAGTGGAATGGCTAGTGCGGAATCCAAACTGGTGAGAGGGAATATTATCCGATTCAAGGACGGGTAGGATACGTTTAAGAAGGAGCCTTTCAAAATTTTTGAAAGGATTGGGAGAAGGCTAATTGGTCTATATGATGAAGGGTTGTTGGGAGGTTTGCCCGGTTTGAGGAAAAGGATAATAGTGGAGTGTTTCCATAGCAATGGGAAGTAGGTTGTCCGCAGGATACAACTGTAAAGGTAGGTGAGGAATATGACTGCTTTATTAGGAAGTTGCCTGAGGATTTGTGAACTAAGGAGATCATATCCAGGGGATTTACGGGGTTTTAATTTGTTTATAAGGCATTTGACCTCAGAGGGGTTTATTGCTTTAGGAGGTAAGGAAAGAGGAATCGGCGAATCAAGAAATTCATGAACCGTCGTTGTGTGGGTAGGATTAGATTCAGGATGGGGAACAAATATGCTGGAAAGGTGCTGGGCAAATTCTTCGGATCTGTTCACGTCAGAAGACGCCCATGAACCATCTGCACGTCGGAGAGGATGGGAGGTTGGCTGATATTTAAGGATTTTTCGGGGGTGGTGGTCCAGAGGGAGTTATCTGAAGAAGAAAGTGAAGAAAGATAGGAATTATAGGATTTGGATCTGAAGGTAGCCATATTTTTTTTAAGGAGTTTGGTAAGGTAATTATAGGATTTCCGATCATCCGGATGCCTGGTCCTTTGCCAAATAGCTCTGGCATGACGTTTGGATTGGATAAGGTCCAGTAGATCTTGGGATAAAGGATTTTTCTTTCGAAGATTGGGAGGGAAACGAGGTGAGGATGCTGCCCAGGCTGCTTGCTGGATCATGGTAGTGAAGGAATTAGTAGCATTGTCAAGGTCCTGGGAGGTTTTGAGGGATACTCTAAGGTCTATAGTGTCGGATATTGTTTGACGGAAGAGGTTCCAGTCTACTGGTCCTCTAATAAATGATGGGGGAGGAGGTTTTGGGATTGGAGTGACGGAGAGGGTTAAAATTAAAGGACTGTGATCGGAGGAAAGTTCATCCAGGCGTTCAATAGAGTAATGGAGGGATCCTAAGCCTGAATGAATGAAGAAGTCAAGAAGGTCGGGGCTTCGGTTAGGATCCGTGGGCCAATATGTAGGAGTGCCGGGGAGAAATAAAGGATCTTCGGGAATTAAGTGCAGACTGCAATGCTCGCCCACGGGAGTTGGTGGTTCTTGAACCCCATTGCTGGTGCTTAGCATTGAAGTCAGCACCTAGGAGGAAGCGATGACCTAAGGAATCAAAAAATGAGTTGAACTGGGATGTGGAAATTGGTTTATTTGGGGGGCAGTAGGCCGCTGCAATCGTAACTGGAAAGGAGAAAGTTTTTATAACAACTGCTGTGGGTTGTAGGAATTCATTTGCTGGTAAAGGGAATACGTGGTGAGAGAGGGAATGGTGGATGATGACAGCAGTTCCAGCATGGGCTCTACCATCAGGGTGGTCTGTTCGGTAAGTTTGGTATTGTGAAATAATTGGACGTTGTTTACTGGTCAGTCTTGTTTCTGTTATTAAAGCTACATCGATTTCTTTGTCATGTAGCAAGGATGTCAGTTCGTTAGTGTGGTTGCGAATACCATTCGCATTCCAAAGGAGAATGGATAAGGGTTTTGCTGAAGGCATTTAAGGATTTTTTTGAAGAGGAATGAGAAGAGGGACAACATTTGAAAGGAGTGATATAAGTGGGGTAATGAGAGTTTTCAACTCTGATAGGAAGGAGTTAAATAAAGATGTGAGATCTGAGGTAGTTGGAGGAGGAGGAATATGGGGTATCTGATGAAGGGTGTGTGGATTAGGTTGGATTAGCGGTGCTGGAGCATGTTGTATGGTCAGTTGGTGCTGTGGTTGGGGCAGTGGTTGCTGAGGTTGAGGATCAGGAAATTGAGGCTGTTGAGGAGGAAGCGGCATGGCCCCATTTTCTTTCTGGTATCTTCTTCCGCCCAGCATTTCTGCAAAAGAAACAGATGACGTGGCAATTTTCGAGGGCTGTCTTCCTCTGGTCTGTGTTGTTTTCTTCGGCCTGTGGTCGGTTTGTTTGGAACCTGTTGCGTAAGTTTTTGTAAGTTTGGCAGCCCTTGTAGTTGGCAGGGTGTCCTTGTTGGCAGAGGGCACAGACTGCTGGAAGTTCTCTAGATTTTGTGCATTCATTGGATTTATGCGTTTGCCCACATTTAACGCATCTCGGTATGTGGTGGCAATAAGTTTTTTGTATGGCCGTACGCCTGGCAATTGTGACATTGAACGATATCACGTTTGGGGTACGGCTTTTCTATTTTTACTCTAGTATAATAGATTGATGAGACCTCATAAATTTGTTCCACTCCAGGAGTTGGTTCGAGATCTACAAAGAATAAAGGCAATGGAGTTTTGCCGCTAGCTCCGGGATGTGATCTGTTGTCTTTTAGGACATTGGTTACCTGACGAACTTTAAAGCCCATGGCTATTAACTCTTCTTTGATAACTTCAGTTGGCGTTGTTGGATGAAGATTCCTCACTACGACCCTCAATGATCTCTCTTCTTTAAGTTGGTAAGTATGAAAGTCGGCTTTGGTCTCAGATAAATATTTAACAATGCGGCGGTAAGTATCAGGGGAATCTGGCATAATTTTTGTGTCTTTTGTTCTATTAACTGTGGAGTATTTTCCTGTGCCGATTATTTTATTAAGATGGTTGCACAGTAAAGAGAAGTCCCTTACGTTCCTAACGAAGATAGGAGGAGGTCGTGGAGGTTGTGATGTAGGGTTTGACTCCATGGTTTCAATATCAGTATTTGTTAACACCTGATACGGATTTGGAGTAAAGAAGGGGGACTCTTCTGTCATCTCTTGTGTTGATGTCCCAGGTTGGGGGTCTATAGAGGGCGGAGTTGTGGGTGGCGAATTTCGCTTCGATTTTCTCGGCTTCTGTTTTACGGGGCTATTTCTTACGGTTTCTAATGAGCGGCTTCTTTTGGTGTTAGTTTTGGAGGACATGACCATGTGAAAATATCTCATTTAGTGACTCAGTTTGAAGAGGGGAAAAAAAAATAAATAAGTAAAAAAACAAAAAAATAATAATGAAAACGAAATCACGTAGCGTGGGTTGACTACGGGGGCGTGGCCCCACCCTCTTGTGTTGAGAGCAAAAGCTCAACTGAACTTGGCAGTGGATAGTTGGGGATTAGCCCCCACTACTCGGCCACATGGGTCTTCATAGATAAGGTAGCACTGTAATAACTCAATGAATAATTGTTGTACTCACTGTTTAATCATTCAGTTTTGACCACTGTAATTAACTATTAGTTCTGATCACTTTTCTAACTGCAAAAAACTTATGAAAAACACACTAATAAGAGAGTTTTTCACAGAGCGATATGAACACGTACTATATAAAGTAAAATATATAAAATAAAAAATATAAATGGTAAAATATATAAACCATATTAATCTGAACACATTGAACATAGTAATAAAGAAAAAAATTAATGGTAAAATATATAAAAATTAAACGTCATTGAAACTACTAACGTAGTCTTGTGAATTGGTAATAGTATTATTGTTTTTAATGTGTCTGTGGAAATCGAAATTATTCTCAAAAGTGTCGCCGCAATCTATAGTTGATGGAATGAGACATGACGATGATCTTGAGGAAATAGAGCTAACCGTTTGACGACGATCTGCATATTCACCATTTTCTAAATCAAAGAGAGTTTGAGTAATTTTTTTTTTTCCGGTTTCTGTAATCAGTGAAAGACGGGTCCCAGAGACACCGATTTGAATGCAAATCTTCTAACTGTTTGGACCGTACTCCACGATATAATTATTATGTTCTTTAATAATTTAATTTGATTATTAATATTAGATAGTACAGAATTAATATAAAGAAAAAAAAACTTGTAAGCCGGAACAATAGGTGCACGCGAAAGGAAGCTAGAGGGAGGGGCTCTTTCCCGGTCGAGATTTACGTCCGCACTGAGTCATATTGAGGAATATGAATCAAACAAACGTCGAAGATCCCATTTGAGATGGGAGGCAAAAAAAGTCAGAACTAATCCGCCGAACATCATATTCATTGTCACAAGAGTCGACGCTGCTAAGTCAGCGTACACTCAAGCGCACAGAGTCGATTCAAATGTGTGTCAGTGCGTACTAGGCTTAAGAAGGAATTCTTTAATACGTGCCAACGTTTCGACCTTCATCATCACCATCTCCTCCATTCATCATAACAGTGAACTATACTTTTATCATTATGTTTATTTATTGATGATAAATGACGAGTTTTGAAAACTGAAGATATTCACTTCAGAAAAAGCTTAAAAATGAGCAAAACACCTACCCCAGTTCTCCCCTTGCTGTTAAATCCTAAATAATTATATTATTTAAGTCCTTGGCAGATGTCTGCAAATGAAAAAAAAAAAGAACAGTAGTGTTTACAAATCGCGAGGCTAGATAAGAATACCAAACAAAAAAAACTGATATTATATCTGATATTAAAAAAAAAAAAAAAAAAAAAAAAAAAAAAAAAAAAAAAAAAAAAAAAAAAAAAAAAAAAAAAAAAAAAAAAAAAAAAATGTAATCGGATTCTGGGGGACTCCTCCCTCATTTATTGAGGTTAAGCCGAATCCGATTAGTCCTTTTTTTTTTTTTCTTCCTCTTTTTTATTTTTGTATCTAACACTGGGCCAATCACCCGTAAAAATGATGTTAAATAAAACAATAAAAAATTACGAAGAGACAAATGAAAAAGAAAAAAAGGAAGGAAGGAAAAAAAAAAAGAAAGAAAGGAAAGATATTGTTCAGTTTTAAAAGAAAATTCCTCGAATAATGATAGACATTACAAAATATTAGATGGGAAGAGATATAGTGCGATCTAAACTACGATCTTATTTAATCAATTTTCGAATCAACAAAAACCACCTTTGGACTCTCTTTAATCCGAACGCTTGAAAGTCCGAAATTATCGATAATCCGAACTCTCAGTTTAGTAAAAAAAAAAAAAAAAAGATGCCAGGGCCATTTTTCAAGAAATATTTAATTTCATAATAAAAATTGAAAATATGTTGTTAGAGTTTGCAAATACCAAAGACTTAAACTTCTGTTCTCAGTATATGAGTAATGGAGATTATTTTAATAAATAAAAAAATGTTTTAGATCATTTATTTATAATTTTTTTTAATTTCCTGAATCTATTACATGGAGGATCATTTCTGGAATCAAACACTAAATGATATTCGTTTAACAAACAACATTATTCTCTTCAGTTTCTACATCATCTAGAACTTTTTTCACTATTCTATTAAGTATCCCGATAAAAAATCTAACCTCATTGACGTGCTTAGAAGTCAGGGCACGACTATAAAACGGCTGGACTAGAGAGGTCAGGGCTGGAGGGCGTATATTCCAGGCCTGGAGAAAGTTCCGGAAAGTGAGATTGACCTCGGTCCGGCGAGGTGGCACACTTCCCATCTGGGAGTTCTGGGTGCCTCCGTCTCTTGTAAAAAGTTAGCGGAAGTTGCTTTCTTCGCCAAATATTATTTATTGTAGAAAGTGTAATGTATTATTGAGTGTTATATTTTATGAAGATTAAAACTCAATCTGTTGCATTTATTTTTCTTGGGTATCCATTCTTAATTATATGTATTATATAGCTGACTCCCAGAAGACTCTCCTCTGGTCGAATGGCAAGAAGAATCGCAGCTTAGAGGACTGAACATAAATTCAAACAAAAGCAATGTGTGTTGGATGGGACTGTGTTCATGCGTTTTTTCAATAGGACAACAATGGCGGTCTACTATGCGACCATTTAAAATTTTTAAATCCTGAAAGATTTCAAAACAGAATTCTTAACTCTCGAGTGATGGTGCGGATGACAATAGTCCTCCACTGCTTTTAACATCGCTACTGTGTATTTGTTTTGGCATGGATGAATATGACCAGCCTAGAGTCTTCAAAGGGAGGCTAAGGGGATAGTAGTGTCTAGTAGTGTCTGCAGTAGCAAAATTAATACAATGAGAGTTTGTTATAATTACGAGTACATTGAATGTCCTCTACTGATATTTTTGAAGTACTGTGCTATGAATTATTTCGTTTGTCATCCACGCGACCTCCCCCGTAATTATTATTTTCAAGTTTTGGTATGTGTTGATAATGATCTATGTACTTTCTTGATATTTCATTATTTTGAGTAAATAATTTATTTCTCTTATTCTTTGTAAAGTATTATTGAAAATAAAGGGATTAAAAAAGATGCCTATTGCCAAAATACCAGAAAACTTTATAGATGACTATTGTCATCCGCCCGAAACTAATTATTTGTCGGGAAAGAGAGTGGGCAAAAATGTCCTTCCGTCATAAAATCGTAAAGCCCTGGATGATTTAACGAAATAGAATCCTTAAGGACGAAAAAATATCACTAGCGCCCGGATTCTCGTGCAATTGCATCTTTTTGTTGCAAGTTCCTAATCAGGCAGAGACAAATTATTTATACGAATTAGGCCGTTTAGGCCAAATTTATCTTAGTTTAATATTGCACAAAATTGCACGTTTGGGGGGGTTACTGCATAAAATTGCACATTCTATAGTTTGAATGCATAAAACTGCACATTCTGCAGTTTGAATGCATAAAATTGCACATTCTATTGTTTAAATGCATAAAATTGCACATTCTGCAGTTTGAATACACAAAATTCCTGCATTCGAATCCTCAATGCACAACACTTTCGTGTTTTTGAAAAAAAGTAACAATTTTATGAACAACTTTAGATTGACTTTAGCTAGGGAACTCGGGTTCCCAACTTCCAAGAAATATTGCCTCTCTCAAACTTACGGATATTTTTAATAAGTACAACATAGTTATTGAATTAAGCCTTCTTTACTGTTAGTAAACATTTTCACTTTAAACAAAGCAAATTTATTCTTCTGCCTTCTTAACGGGAAATTAAATAAAGTTTAATCATTCCTAACATACATATTTATACTCCTAAGTTATATGTACAAATAGCTTATGTATACCACGTACAATAAAGAGATGCGATTTGTTCTTATTGTATTTTAGACAATGATTATTTAACTACTCCCTTACTAAGGACTGGATCAATAAATTTGAAGATAAAAACAACTTTTTGGAAAGAATTGTATCTAGCAAATTATTTGTTCAACCTTTTTTATCATTTGAATGATTGTAAGTTTTATTGCACGATTTTGCACAATTTCAAGTTTTTTTTTTTGCACATTTCAGAATTTTCGTTGCACAAAAATCCGGGCTTTAACTATGACAATTACTTTAAAAGTAGATAGATATTCCAGAAGTCAAATTAAAAATTGTAAAATGTAAAATTGTCGTGAAGAAGTAGTTAGTTATAATGTTTTCGGTCAGGCATTTTTGGTCGTTTCAAAATCCTGTAATTATTCTTTTATATTTAGGCCATTTTTGCCTAAATAGGCACAGATATTAAAAGTGCTGCTTTAAAGGTTAATAGTTGACTTAGATTTAAGAGAAGTTAAAGACTTATTCAGTTCTTTAAGACAACCACCGATACAAGCTTATTAATTCTTATTAACTCCATAAATATGTCAATAAAAAATATTTATTAGTAAACATTTCAAAAGAATCTCTTAACAATAAAATAAAATATAAATTGCCTTATTCCAAGGAACGCACTAAGAGAAATCCAATTTTATCTTAAACGTCTGCAATTATCCGTTAAATGCCCTTTTACGAAGGCTTTCATAAAAAGCGCTCTAGAAACAACGCAATGGAAACGATTATTTACTATAATTGGTACTAACCTATATGTATTCCATTTTATAGCCAGAAAAATATGTTGTTACGCGTTATTTCAAAGATACTGCTGGGTGCATTTGTAAATATATAAATAGATATTCTTATGGCAGTTCATTGTTTCTGTTCCTAATAAAAACTAAATTATATTTATATCAGTCATTTTTTTTAAAAATCTTTTTTTAGTATTAAATTTCATAAAGATAGTTACTAATTTTACAGATCTGGACGGATAACTCACGC